>JABUQX010038840.1:0-40000 GCA_015478945.1 Trachelipus rathkii
TTGTATTGGAAGTTAAATGGTAGTTATATAATACCTTCGTTTAGTGGAGCTATCGGTTTCCATAGAGGAACTGAGGAGAGCAGTCAATATACCCTTATGAAAGGTAAGGGAAATAAGGGGAAGTGTAGAAACTATAACGGAATTAGTTTATTGAGTGTTGTAGGGAAGAGATACTGCTGGTATTTTAGTGTGACAAAAGGAGAAGATAGATGCTGGTATGCGTTAGGCACGAACACGAGTGCGTCGAGCGACTAGAACAGGAACTGATTGAGGCATGAATTTAAGAACAAGATGAGGTTAGTAAGAGTATGGAGAGTTGGTGTGTGCGATCAATCTTTTACATCTGAAATACAAATTACTGAGAAAAAGATGTAAGAGGGGGAGAAGTTCGGCTGTCGAACTCTAGAAACTATGAAACGGTCGTATGATTATGGCCGATCAATAGGTGAAGCCTCTATTGCAGATGTTAGTAACTTATTGCGTGGTTGGTACTCTTAATCTCGATATTAGAATCAAAAGCATGTATGACGATAGCGAAACTTGTGTAGGAAGTTTATGGATCGAAAGTGATGTCGGTTTTAGAGGAGTATTCAAATACGCTCGAGGAGGAAGGCATGGGATGTGTTATGTTCTATAGGTTGATATCTAAACTCATTGGTAGATGGATGGGAGGGTTTACTGAAAATCGCGAGATATAAAGGCTGTGAGGAGAGCTGCAGGGGAGAGTGGGTGCTTAGAGAGGGAAGGTTTAAGCAAAGTTGAAGAGGTGCGCCTATTCCCATTCTATAAGCGGATCGGGATTTGTGTACTCTACTCGTTAGTGTGTCGAATATGAAGAGAGATTTGAGAGATTTGGCAGGATGTGCAAACAGGACTTGAAAGCATAACATCTGTAGATAAGAAGAAAGTTAGCCATGAGTTGGAGGATCTATGATCCACGGTGTGAAAGTTATTGTTATATAGGTGAGTCACGAACATGAGTATTCGGAGCTCACAATATTGAATATAGTATGATATTTTGTGTATAAGACATAAGGGAACAGGTATTGGACAGAGTGTAGAGAGGATTAAGCTGTGAATGGCAGGTACACGGTGACGGTGCACTATAAATTGTAGTCAAATCATGACTTATAATGGGAGAGGGAATTAAGTCTTGAGCGTGCAGATACATCTTTATCATTGAGGATAATTGTTATACCTTCCTCTGTTACTGTATTTTGTCTAATTGCAATAGTAGTTAAGAGACTGATTCCCGGTTCTGGAATAATGTTAGTAATCAGATCTTGAATAGTTCAACCGTGTTCAGATGGACATCTTAAGTGGCGTTAGGGTGTTGAATAAAGGATATTTGATGTAATTATAAATTAAGATGAACGTATTAGAGAGTTTAGATGTGTGAGGATAAATCAGAGTAAAAAATATCTTAAATGACAGAACTATTGAACGATATTGTATCTTGGAGAGAGGATGATATTGACATTCAGCGTCTGGTTCACACCGCGGATGTTCACATGGTGAGTGTGTTGAGAAGGGATCGAACCTGGCGTCGGGCAGAGCGAGACAATGGACTGAGTCCGTAATACTGAAGTCTGAGAGGAAGATACTGAGAATCACTTGACGTTGGTCAGAGAATCGAGAGAGAACATAGGTGCAGTAAAGAGCTAGTGAACTTTTTCGAGGCACTTGTATAGGAAGAACTTTCAGTATTTTGGAGATGTCCTGCCTCCTAGGCCTTAGGCACGACTAAACCATCCACACGTTAGACGTGAGTATGCCACCGATGAGAGAGTCCGGACACGCGGTACACCGATGACAGAGCTCATGATGGGTGGAGATTGATCATGAAAATTAGAGGCCAGAACAGAGTTTAGTTTCACATAATAGTGAACTATTATGAGGGAGCGGTAAGAAGATGGGCTTATTCTGTTCCCGTATTTCGTCTATAATTCTTTCTAACACTACTATCTCTTCCTGTGCCAACCGATGCCTTGGTCCAACAAGCACCTTACCGATTCAACTTTTATACCCCAAGAAAATGGTAAGATTTCCGCATGGTAACTTGAGGAGAGAAGAAAAGGAAGACCAAAACAATAAAAGAAATATATATAATAAATAAGATATATTGTAATATAATTAAATCATATGAATTATATGCGTATATTTACAGACCTAGAAGATTAATAATAAACTAAGATATATCAATAGACATAAACTTTATAACTTTAAAAGAGTAAATTACCTTGCATGATTTATAAAAATTATAAGTCGTACTATCTAATTAATAATAATATATATAATATAAGATATAGATTATAAAATATATATATAAATATATATATAGTATATATATCATATAATATAAATATTAGAATAATATTTATCATATATATATATTAATATATAATTATATATATATAGGATATAATAATTATCATTATATTATATAGAATAATATATATATATATATAATATCATATAGTATATATACTATATATATATATAATAAGTATATAGATATATATATATAATTATAATATGTTTATATCACTAGAAGAACTTCTTATAAGATGACAAAAATACAAGAGTTAAGAGTGAATTTAGAAACTTATTATCATTACAACTACAGGTAGAATATGTGTCAAAATTGACTGTAACAAGAAATTACTTGATGTTATCGCAGGTACTATATAAAAATGCTCTCTATCCGTTTGTGCTGTAGTAGTAACAAATTATGAGAAAGTGGGTAAATTTTTTGGTAACAGTAATGTGTATAAGGAACTCATATGCACTCAGTGTGTGAAATCATTCATAGTAAAATGTGTTTATGATATAACATAATAGTAGAACTCATATACACCTACTAGTATATATAATATATAAACGTTAGTAGTCAATATCTACAATGAAGTACAGGTATATACTAACATACACTTAGAGTGATACTATGAAAAAATTCAGTACAACCAATGGAGGGCTCCTGGCATATAATATATATGTTCAAAAATAGTCCATATAATAGAAAAGTATAAATTGAAATGGTAATTAATAATTGATAATAATATTATTACAGATATATATCTAATAAAAATATAAATAACATAATATAAAGAATATCGCATATGACAGATCAATAAATCAGCTTGGTTTGGGAGACTCACTATTTTGCTCTATTTCACTGAAAATGACTTTCCTTTATTTCATTCTCGAAAAGCAGTAAGCAATCTCTCCCTACAATTTAACTATCTACATTTAAAACATTATTATTTATAAATGTTTATAGCTTAAAAAAAGTTTAAATGAAAATAGTATTCTTTCATCTATACGCTTACTCTTTGTCGTAGTTGATAATGTGAGAAGTTTCTACACATAAACATTAAGTAGAAAGAAAGGAGCCTGATACAAGATTTTAAACTAAAAATCAAAAGTCCTTACTGACCCAAAAGGTGTGGATAAAACTCCAATTCAGGAATATCAATAAGAAAGAACCTCCCATTAAAGGTATACAGAGGTTCAGCGGTAATACATACATAAATATATATATATATATATATATATATATATATATACATATACATACATACACATATATATACATACATATATACACATATATATATATATACATATATACATATACACACATATACATACATATACATACACATACATACACATATATACATATATATACATACACAAATATATATATATATATAAAATCAATTAGACTCGTCAGGTGGAACCAAATCCATTAATACGGAGAGGGTGTGTGAGTACTATATAGTGAGCTATAATAAAATATTTGCACTATATAGCGTCGCTTTGATAGAAAGGAAGTGAGTCGAGTTCTAACTCGTGACAATATTCTAGAGCTTACAATATTCCATCTTTGTGAGCCTCTATATTACTTAAAGTATATGTGCGCGCGAAATATAAGAGACATTCTACTGCGCATACATATCCAAACTGATATCATGTACAAGCGCTTTCGTCCTGTGGATGGAAAATCCTCTACATTTCATTCTCATTCTAGTCGATGAGTAGCGGATATTATATGTATATCATGTTACGTATTAGTTATATATAATCAGCTATCTATATACCTCATTAGAGCCGATACTATATTGTGAATAGTAGTATCACGTATTATATATATATATATACTACAGTCATATATGATATCTTATATGCCATACAAATATAGATCGTATCATAACTAAAGCCTATATATTATCCCGTATATGAGGTAATACACGGAGATATAGTTGATAGAATTATATATATCAGTATATTATAGTTAGAATTATAGTATTATAGTGACGGCCTTTGGTCGAATGAGACAATTTTTTCGTCTGTGACTAAGAGAAGGAAAGCTCGTTAACCCATCAGTAGAATGCACGATTACGTTCTCGCCTGACACTTTAAGCCCGAATGTTGTTCCTTAACTATCGTTTAGTGATAGACAAGGACGTTTATCTTAATAAATATAATCGCCCTATTAAATCTTTTATATTATATAGCCATTACTATCTTGGTAGCGATCTTCATAATTTACCAGCTGTACCCCATAGCAGGTTAATGGAGTATATAGGGAGTAATTACTACATAATCATAAATATATATTATTCATATTTTATCTATATATTATACAGAAGTGAGAGAATGAGTATCGATAAGAATTATTAGTATATATTATGAATATATCATAAATTATCTAGATACCATTATAAACACTATCTAAGTGTAGAACTTGAAAAGATTAAATACAGCCATGAGACGTGTTTTCCTGTAGAGTTCTCTTTGTATCAAAAAAGCGCAAGGTATAATCTTAGTCTGTCCCTACAGATAAATTCACTTATTACTTTTTCGAAATTTCCTTGCTTCACAGTTTTATATTATATCTGCAATAGTTAATTTAGATTATTATCTTTGTTGAGAGGCGTTGAACCTCCTCAATAAGACAGCGTATCATACCAGATATAGATTACACAATTTAGATAAGTTAAAAGGATGAGCTCTATTGAAGAATCATGTATATTGATTTGAGTATCTCGGTTCCCTGTGTCTTATCAGTAACCTGAATACTCTTTCTCACCTCGTTATTGGTTATATATTGTAGAGAGTCGTCTATGAGAGTAAGCGAATCCGTAGGTAGTGTCGGCTAAGTTGGTGTGGACAAAAGGCTGATTGAGATAAGCCATTCTTGTAATAAGGACAGCGTTCTTTGTAATTTGAATTATGAACTTTGAAAATCTCAGTATTCAAGAATCATATGTTATATTAAGATATAAAAACCCGCCGAGTTCACGGATTCATTTCCCAGAGCTATGCAGGCTAGCTTTGATTAGTAAAGTGAAGAGAGAACAGATCATTGTTCATACACTATTCAAGTTGAACTTTCCATGTTGTAAAAAAATTGTTGAAGCAGATTGCCGTTTGTCTATTGCCGGTTTAATTCTAATAAGAGCATGCTTCAGACCTATTTAAAAATTCTTAAACCCGTTCAATTTGTTTATACCTTAAAATCCATCTTCGTTTATACGTACCAGCCCTATCCAGGAATACAGTTTTCCTATGAGAATTTTGTTTTAAAGTACTTTGTCGCATTACACTCGATCACAAAATTTGTAGTCGCTTGGATGCAAAGAATGGCCATCACTGATCTTAAATAAATCTATATTTTGTCTTGTTTAGTAATCTTTTCATTCAGTTACAAGCAAATAACAAGCTCTGTATCTCAAACGTAAAAGCATGCATTAAATACGCTCATGCTAAGTAAGACACAATTTTATCCTTGAATTGCCTCAAAACATGTAAGGTGAGAAAGTAAGGCATAATTAAAAAAAATGAGGCCAAGTTTATCATAACATTAGAATCCGTTACTAGTCTCGAGCTTTTAGGAAAACAATCCAGTCATCTTACAAATTTTACAAGATGTAATTTTTAAACATTGAGGGAAGATTCTGTTCGACCTTTATTATTTATATGTTTTCGCAATCTTGTAAAAATTTTAATAAACATATAGCTAATGTTTCTGTTTATAAGTATTCGTATCTCTCTATGATTTAACATCGATTTTTTGTATGAATTACTTGCACATAAAGGCATACATTGATCTGATTGGATGCTTGAATATCATAATTTTAAAAGATTTTTACCGTTTTCAATAAAATGTTTATTATGCTAACTTTGGGTGGTAATTTAAATTTCATAGAATTTCAAGGTCATTTGTTCTTTAGGGTTTGGATATCCTTTTGTAGAGTTTTTTTTTCACTTTAGATTTCTTTTCTGTATCTGTTACCTTTTTTCAAATTCTTTTAGGTATTATTAAAACAGAAATTTTCATATTTAAACATTTTTGAATTTTCATGTTTCTAGGCCTCCAATATTTTAGTACTTTGGCTGAATTTCAAATACTAATACCTAATTCAAACTTTCAATGTGAACCATATTAATTCAGGACAATACGAACCTGTCGAGTAATTTTAAAATTGACAGTTCATTAATATACTCAATATATGGGCATTACACGATGCCTTATGCGCCTTATTAGTATTAATATTATTATTATATTATTATTATATTATTATTATTATTATTATAGTTTATATGATATACATATGGGCTGCAGTTTGTAACCCTCTCGGTATTATTAATTATTTTATTATTATTATTAGTATTATTATATATTATTATTATTTTTAGAAAGTAGGGAAACCAAGAAGAGTAGAAAGAAGTGAGAGGCTGGAAGGAGAAAAGATGACCATGTGAAGAGTTCATACTAAGAATAAGATCTGTTTACGCATTAGCGACTCTGCTGCAAGACTGAAGATGTATGTAAAAATTAAAGAAACAGGATCAAAATTAGAGAGACAAGAGGCATACTAAAATATTCTTTAGGAAAATGAATGTAGAATTTCAAAAGCAGAGTTATCATTATTATTAAAATGAAAGAGAAAGAAGGAAAGTTTGTGTTGATCTTGTAAGAAATAGTGATCAGTGGGAGGAGAGGAAGCAAATTAGAAAGAAATAAGTAGACCATAAAGAAATAAGAGTTCAGTCATGAGTGTTGGAAAAGTGGAGGTACAGTTTTTGTTTTTTTTTCTTTTTTTTTTTCCAGGAAAATGAAAAATATTGAAATATTTAAGCATTGAACTGAACATGATAACTGATTATATATTAGAACTGGACTCGAGAAAGTAGTTCATAAATCTTGGCTGATACGTTTTGCTTTTTATATTCAAGAATATTAAAAGTAATGTATCTAGAATGTTAAAATGGAATGTGATTTTTGTCACATAAAATTTATTATGCAGTGACAGGTAGGTGTTAATTACATCAAGGAATTGAAGCAGAGAGAGAAGAAAAAAGTTGTAATGAAAGCGAAAATAACTTGTCTTTGGGGACCAAATGTGATTAGCAACAACAAACAATAATTTCCAAGTGAAAATTAGAACTGAACGTTACAACTGTTCTTATTGATAAAAAGATAGGATAATGGATGCGTAGATGATGAATTTATCAAGTTTTATGAAATTGATAAATAAAGGTTAAAGGGTGGAATGACTATTTCAAAAGGGGCTTAAAGTCCGAAGATGTAGTATTGGTAAACTTTTAAATAGTAATAGAACAGGAAATCAAAGAAAATTATGGTGAATAACCTGGAATAACTTTTAAGGTGAAAGAATAGACCAGGAGGATACGAAGGAAGTATATCGAACCATGTAAAGGGAAATAATTGGAAATGTAAATACCAAAGAAAACCATGCCCGAAATTCGAAATTAACCCAATCATTATATATATGATATATATCATATTATTAATATATATGATATATATATATATTATTATAATATATATATATATATGTAGATATATATGATACTTATATACTATATATATATATATAATATATATTATATATATATATATATATATATATATATATATATATATATATATATATATATATATATGGTAAATAATATGATAGTATAGTATATAATATATATTTAATATAATACTATATATGGAATAGACAGTAATTTATTAGAGTCTATATGGTAATGACAAGTATCTTTGTAAATACAACTAGAATAGTAACACAAAAATCAGACCGATGTTACCTAACGATGATTGCTTGCACTTGTTTGATTGATATGTTTATATCATTTCTGATATATTTCAACTTGTAATCGTGAGGATGAGATTAAAAAAGCAGTTGCATATTCTGTACCTACCACTTCCTTTCTATATTATTGTGCAATAACCTTGAAACGAAATTATATATATACACTCGTAATCGTATCCTCCCCAGTATAGTCTTTCTTATAATTTATGATCTCTTATTTCATTTTTTTTATACAGGTTCACTTTTGGTCTAGACATTTTGAAACCGTAATTAGTTTTTTTTATTTTTAATGAAAGAAATTGCTGATTTGGTTTATTTTGAATTTCCTATGGTGTCTAATTAATTTTTTTTATATCAGTTATATAATTTTTTGGACGCCACAAGTTACCAGAGTTGAGGAGGAAGTTAGGGAATCTTTGTGATATTGGAGATAAGGTAGTGTTAAGGTAAATAGACCCCGGAGAGAAAATTATTAAAAGATTTTGAAAGAGGGGAAGCTTGGGGCTTTATATGATAATGGACGCGCAAGCCAAATGCTAAGCACATAAAGTACATGCTCTTCATTTCATAGTTTCTTAATATTTGGTGATATTATTCAAAAACTCCAAATTTTACCCGAAGCAGTAGAATAAACATACATTTGGTTTTGATATATATATATAATATATATATATATATATACATATATATATAATATATATATATATTATATATATAATATATTTATTAATATCTATAATATATATGATTATATAATATATTATAATATATATATATATATAGTATATATATATAGTATATATAATATCTATATATATATATACTATATTAGAGGAAGAACGTTATATTATATATATATATATATGATTATATTCGTATAAATATAACATATTCAGAATTTCGTATAGCCTAATATGTATTTATAATACCTATTATTATATATATATATATATATATATATACTATATATAATCATAAATATATATATATTATCTATAACAAAAAAATTTTTTTATAATATATATATGATGATATATATATATATATATATATATATATATATATATATATATATATATATATATCATATATCACATATATATTATATAGTATATATATATAAATATTATAATACGTCAACCGGGAAACGTTCAGAAAAAAAAAATGGAAATGCTCGTAAGAGGGGATTGCAATTTGATGAGTGCTAGAAGAGAATGAATGAAATGGAGTCCTGATGTTAAATTAAGTGATGGAGCACATGTACAAGAGTCAAAGCCGGATCCGGAGCCAGACTGAATTCTGGCTCCGAAGCTGCATATTCAGGTCAACATGAGATGTCTTTATTTGTTTTTAATGCATGGACTCTAATTTGAGGGTTCCAGAGACCCTCAAATGGAGCCTGAGGGCCCCCTGGAGTGGGTCCCAAGAAAAGCACAGAATGCATGGCAGAGAAGACAAAGGAAGATGGAATGGAATAGAATTCTGAAATTGCCCAGAGTTCATAAATGTTAAATAACTTTTAAGAATGTGGCTGATCAATATGTAATTTTTTATGTATAACTATCCTTAAAACCTGTACTATCGAGACTGAGAACAAATTTTACAATTGATTTTATTTTTTAGTACACAGACCTAATAAATCAAAATTAAAAATTTTTTTAAAAAATTTTTGAAAGAAAAATCAAAAAATCTTGGTTATTTATATATTTAAAATTTGTTTTTTTTGCAGTTCACTGCACCTGTTAGTCTGCTACAACTTTTATTAAAAAAAATTTTTTGTAAATTTTTTAGTTTTTTTGTAAAACACTAAAAACTAAAAATTCTGAAGATGCCCAAGGTTTCTGAAGTTGTCCCGTTTGACGGTATATACCATAAAAAATATTTAACGCTGAAACTAAAACCAACAATAAAAACCGGTTTTACAATTTTTATAAATATTCTTACATAATATATTTATTTATATTTGGGGTTATAAATTTCCACCTCTGAATGTTGAATGATCAGGATTCATGAACTACGTTAAAAAAAAATCTTGCAAACGACACGTTAAACACAAAGAATTTTTTTGTTAATTTGTTAAGTTTAAAAAATTTAATAGCTATTATATTTAAAAAGTCTAATTAATGTTAGAATGTAACACCACTTATTCCAAAAATCTCCGAAAAAGGATAGTGTTGCGTTTCATAAGATATTTAAAGTATTTGTAAACCTTGATGAAATTGAAATGCCATAGAGTACGATAGAAAATATTAAGACTATTTTTTCCAATAAAATCTACAGAAAATAAGCTTTAGAAGCAAATCCGTTTTTGGTGAACTGAAAGAGCTGTTAATAGTTAATTATTCATTTCCTTACAAAACTTTAATTCCCATGAAGGGAGAGTATAAGAAGTATGACCCTCCACCGGACAGTGTTGTGAAGTGCCCTTTCTTCACCAAAGATAAAAAAGTTGAATACCCCTGCTCTGAATCTTGGAGTTATACATTTTACCTTTAGAGACTCGTTGAAACTATTTAAAGGTAATAATTATCTATTAGAAGAAGAATACTACAATTGAAGTAATTAAAGATAAATTTGAAACTATGAGATATCGGGTTCAGCATAGATATACCTATTTAAATTACTAATATGTAACTTCAAGATTACTCGAGAGCAATAAATACAAAACATAAATATTTTTTGCATAATCCCACCACCATCATCATCGAAGATATTCGAAATATGTTAGAATTATAAGAAAGAGTTCATTAGGAAAAGTTCACACACCGCTTGCATATTAGAATAGCTTCATATCTATTCATTAAATCGAAAGTGTTTGCATTTAAAGTAACAATTATAAACTAGAAATACTCTAAACTTAATGTTATAATAATAATAAAAAATAAAAGAAATGATTCTTTCGGTTTTATATTTGGTGTTTACGACTTCAAATTTCGCAAGATAATCAGTTTAAAAGTTATAAATTTATAAAAGCGCGGTTTTAAATCAGCTTGTTTGCCCTCTCTTTTTATTATATATTATATATATATATATAATATTTATCATATATTATATATATATGATATATATATAATTATATTATATATATATATATATATATATATATATATATATATATATATATATATATATATTGAAAAGGGGTAAATTCTGGTCTTGATAACCACCTTCAATAATAGATGAATTTTTGATGTGATTCTTGAAGCGTTGTCACGATGAAGTGGCGTTTCTTCCCGGAGGCTGCCTAGAGCTCGAGTGAGGCTAGCAGCCTCCTCGCGTCCAGACGCCCACAAGGCACTCCCCGCAGTGACAATGCGGCGACATACCCACCCCACTCGCTCTCGGTACTGAAATGATGTCGGGCTCAGCTGTCAGGGAAGGCTAGGTGTGCGCTACATTAAGGTCACTGAGAAGGCCTCGACACTCTGTACCTTACTGGCAGTTGGTCGCGCGCACCTGCAGAAGCGTGAACGGTACACGGCGTCACAGGATGGCGAACAGAGTCAGCGCCCAGCAGAAGACTAAATTTGATGATCGTTCGCTCGGGTGTTCATGTCACTGCCGCGACCAATTTTGAAGTGTAAAAAAATTCTGGTCTTATAACCACCTTCAAGCTAAAGGATGATTTTGATGTTTGAGAAGTGTGAGCGGTTGTCACCGATGAAGTGGCGTTCTCCGGAGCTGGCATGGAGTCTAATCAGTGAGGCTAGCAGCCTCCTGCCCCAGACGCCACAATATATATATATATATATATATTTTATAATATGCAACTTTATGCTTTTGTTATTTTGCATGCTGATGAATTATATATATTTCATGTTGAGAATAAAAATTTTCCTTAAAATGGCTTGTTTTATCTTTACCATTGCAAAAGCCAAAACGATTTAAGGTGAAGAATATATCGAGATTCTTATCAAACTAGAGAATGCGACGGTCTTTAATTTTACGTATTTGGTGTTGGTACCCAAAACACCTTATTCAGACTCCTCAAATAGTAAACAAAGGCAGGTTGCGTCATCCATTTCAAGAAACCCGAACCTTTTAAAAGTTCGAAGATCTTCCTTTTTATTCATAATTACTTCAATAATAATTTTGATACTGTCTTTCTGGATAAACGTGTTAATTGACCATTTTTCTATTTAAGGTTAGTTGTGAAGTATGTTAAAAGCACCACACACAAATCCTGTTTGAAAAAGTATTTCCGAAACACTTATTCAGTCTGCTTGTGAAGCGAGTAACTTTGACAGTGATGCTGGTCTTCAGTATTTTTTTTTTTTTTTTTTGCGGACTTGATGTAGTTGGAAGATTTTTATTGTCCTAAACTTCCAAAAAATTTTAGGGTAAAAGCGCTGAAAGTATATTTTTATTAAAAATGTTTAGGAAAAAATCCGAAATTATTCTGTCTTTATATTTATTATTAAAATTTATATTGGTTAGTCTGTATATTTTCACTCTTTGCTCGTTTAATATTTATATTTTTCAAGTTAATACCCAGTGGTATACATACAGCTTAGAAAATTGTTTCGACCTTTTTCTTTTTTTTGCTAGTCGACATCTGAAAAATAACTTGATTTGCTTAGACTCTTTAATAGTATTGTACTACCGTAAGTTAGATTGGTAAAAACTTTTATTTACAGATAGCTGAATGTTTTACGAGCTTTATGAAAGATTGGTTGGATTTATAAAAACAGTACTTTCACAAATGTTACACGTCATATGATTTACTTTGGCATGAAAAATTTTAATAGGTACCTTTATATTAATTATATAATTTTTTTTTTTTAATATTCATCCTTCACTACCTGAAGATATAACTCCCTTTCACACTAAATATCTTTTCCATGTTCCAGAATTTGGTTCATATGGTAGCTCTAATTTTGAATCAAATATTTCAGTAATTTTATAAATTACTCCTTCATTGCTTTTCATACGACTTCATCCACTACTATATATTCTACTTCACAAAAACATTATAATACCTATGATATGACAACAACATTCCAAATAAAATTTAATTTCTATAAAACAAATTTAATTACAAAGATTTTGTAGAAAAAACAATAGATTACATTAAATAAATATACCCTTCAAAGTGTTTTAGAAAGTACATTAACATTCACAATGAGAAAATTGTGTATAACACATTATGAAATCAATTAAAAAATTATTCTTCTTTACGGTTCTTCTTCTTTCCTTTTTTATCACCATTTTCTTTAGTTTCTTCTTCCTCAGGATTATCTTCATATCTACAGAAAATAAAATTGATTCATCAAGAACGCGAAACGTTAATATCGATCATTAACATGCTAATTTCTTTATTAGCTTTTTTTCGCATCTTTTTGTGAACTATTTATTTTTTGAAGTAAATGATTCAACACGAATGCTTACAGATTATATTTCGGGTATAATTTTTAACTATTAAATAAAGATAGCCGAAAACTAGTCAAAAAGTCTAATATTGAAAATGTGCTTCCAAATATTTAATAATTTAAATGGAACAATTGCATATTGTAGAATCATTAAAAAAAATAAAATAATCTAAAGTTAATTTTTGAAGTTCAAATTTGATAAACTTTTAATCATTATACAAGGTAAAAAAAAATACATACTTAATTAAAGTTGTAACATCTCCTTTAAATAAAGCTGTGAATGCTGGCGCACCAAGACATGCAGGTACCAAGTAGAGAAGAGCCGGCTGTGCATGTTTAAAAACGTGCATAACGAATATTGTCGTGAGTAGTCCTCCCAAGTAGGCAACAAATGTTGCATTGAAGTACGTATTTGACCCTCGATTTAAGCTGAGAAAAAGCATACATAAAGCTTTAAGTTTTTTAGAAACGACTATACTCATCATCCATTTTCATTATAATTACTATTTATATGTACACATGGGAGGGATGAGGAACATATCGGTTCATTAAAGTTCATCCATTTAATTTTTTGAGACGAATATATATAAATTCTTTACAAACCTTTTATCAAATCGAAGCAGCAAAGCAATAAATATTCCGGGAATCACAATATCTCCAAGTCCAAGCATGGCAAAATTATCAGCTTCTAATCCTTTCTCAAGCAAATCTTGAGGAAACACCACTAAAAATAAAGGGAGAAAAAAAAAATTTAAGCATATTATGAGCGGTGATATATATGTACCCCCAGTATTGAGAACTAAAAAATTACTTCATGAGCAATAATGTAGTTAACAACAAGTAAAGGACCATTTTCATTTATCCTTTATTTTTTTTTAAACTTAAAAAAGTTCTTAATATCACGTCATTTTTCTACCGAACTCGTCTCCATCATAACCCAATCCTGCTTATCCGCTTTTATAATTGCCAAACCAGTTTGGTTTGCTACAACTGAATCTTTCAAACAATCCTTCCGTCCCTATTGCCTTTACCTCCCGAACATGCAAATGCGTACATTACTTTTTTTGTACTATTACAAAAACTGCCCGTTTTTAAATCGTAATTAATAACTAATGTTTATTATTAACTAGTAATTGAAGTAGGGTATTAAGAATTATTAAGTGTTAAATAAATGGTGATAACCGTTTTACAAATAAATTTTAATACATTCAACCCTCTTATCTTTTCAATCTCTCTCTAACTGTGTCCAACTACACATCTTAGAAGTGCTTTCTTATTATAAGATAAATGAACATTCGGCGGAGTCGGCTCGTAAGATTTTCTTCCTAAGGTCAAGAAGGAATGGATCAAACACCAAAATAACGTCCGGTAGCTCAGCGGTAGAGCACTCGCCCAACTAAGCGAGAGACCCAGGTTCGTCACTTGTCAGTCGTGTGAGTGTGAGCTATTCTCTTGGCTCCGTCTTGCTCAGACTTAAAAATCGAGCACACTCCCGCGGTGGTGTTAATTGTATATTAAAAAAAAAAAATTCATTCGTTAAATAATATATTAACTTTTTATTCCTTACTTTATTAACACACACGTACACGCACGATAACACAAAAACTGTAAATTATTAACGTAAAAGAATTAATAATAAATTTCACTATTTTTTTTAATGAGATTATAGTAAATTTAATTTAATTTAAAAAAAAAAAAATCCCTAAATAGCTTAGAATGCTCAACACATTTAAAAGCGAATGAAAAACTTAAAAATACTATTAAAAAATAACAGAATCAAACGCTATGCACTTACATTTGATAGGAGCATCAAAGGATTTGGCAACGGTAACCATTACATCTGTGCCAAACACCCAAAATATGTCATATAAGAATAAACCTGCAAGAAGCAATGATCCAGTTTGAACATTATTTAAGTGAAGAAGCTCTACACCATTTATAGCGAATGCTAATCCAAGGAGGTTGTTTGCTATCCAGTGCTGAAATATTTTCATTACGTAATGTGATTAAACTTTATATGCATGACCTGAAACATTCCTCTAAAATACAAACTAAAATCTTAAATCTTAAAATTGAGGAGTGGATACCATTTTATAATCCAGCAGTATGGCACCAGCAATATTAAAAATAGTTTATGTAAGATCACAAGATGCTGGGCCTAAGATAAATAACTTTTTCAGGAAGGAATGTAAGATATAAGGATAACTTAATATAAATGTAGTTAAGTGATTGAATAAAAGTAGATCGTGACAGCAGGATTTTATATAACACTTTACCAAATGGTAATTTGCGAAGTATACATCAAAATGACTGACATCTCACTTTCACAGATAACGATGCAATGGGAAATGCAGAAGTGGGGTAAGGAGGTAACGCTTCTCATCAACAAAGGACACGAAGTGTTCTATTTATGTACAAATCATACATGTATTCATAAACCATGTGCAAAACAATTTTATATATATAGTATATATAATAAATATAATATATAGTATATATATATATATTAATATATATATATAATATATATATAATATATATATATATAATATATATATAGTAATAGTATATATATATATATATATATTATATATTATACTATATATATATATATAATATATATATATATATATATATATGGATGATTTGGTTTTTTGTGTTGTGAATCTGAAAAGAAGAGTTTGAAGAGATTGTTAAAAAGATTTGGCCGGGTGTGTAAATGGAGAGGTTCAAAAGTAAACGTAGATAAGAGTAGTGGTTATGGTTGTGAGTGAGGACAGTTCCTTGATGTGAAGTATGTTAATTGTCAGTACGCTGCAACAAGTTCGGTTGTAACATATTAGGATATATTTAGATGAAACGGGAACGGATGAGATGCAGTGTAGTAGGAAATGTGAATGGCAGAAGTGGCTGGTTGCACTTGAAATCGTTGGTGATGTGAACAGGCACTAAGTCTCGCGTGCGCTATGTCTTCCGTGAGGTCGTGTCTACCGTGTGTTAACTGTATAGAAGTGAACCTATGTCTGAATAAAGGTATAGATCTAATTCACAATGTGTTCAGGATGGACAATCTTGGGGCGTGCTAAGGTGTGAAAGAATTGATAAAATGAGGAATGAACGTATAGAGAGTTGTGTGTGTGAAGAAAGGGATAAATGAGGGAATAATGAAAGTATCGTTGAGATGGTTTGGTCAATGTGGAAAGATGAATGATAGGCGGTGGTTAAATGATTTGGTGGTGAGTGTGTTGCGGAATCGACCGGCTGGGGGACAAGAAAAAGTGGATTGAACCAGTAAATTAATGCCTGGAGGACAGAAATAAGTTTAGCAGAGGCGTGAAGAAAGGTGCATAATAGGAGTGAATGGCAGGGTTTTGTGAGGGGTGTTGATTGTGGCCCAGCTTTGGCCAAGGATGAACCCCCATTGACGAGATGCCACAGTGAAGGTCCGTCACGGTCCTGAAGCTCTAGGGTGGATTTCTGACTGTGACGAGTTCTCACTAAAAGGTATAAAGGGGGCGTAAGGCTGGGCTTTCTTTCGACTTGTGTCATACTCATATCCTTCTACTACTTTTCTGTTTCCGGGGCATGGCTCGCACCTTACTTCCAGTCTTGGGAAAAGAGGGTGGATAATGATGAAGATAGGAGCAGGGGATATAGTATATATGTATATAATAATATATATATATAGATATATATATATAATATAATATATATATATCATATATATATAATATATACTAATATATATATTAATATAATATATATATATATATATATATAATAATAATATATATAATAATAATATATATATATATATGAGGGAGACGTGCACAGCATACTCGAACGAGTGAAATAGCCTCCCATTTTTTATGGTGCGTCTTTCTCTTTTGCGTTCATAATCTTCGACACCACTCATCCAATCCAGGCACCATATGACTAACCACCATTATCACACATATCATGTACACCATGAATTAAAGACACACCCCACTTCTAGAAACACCTTACAGACACTCCCTACTACTGCATCATCGCCTGTGTGCCGGGGGAGAAGAATTTCCCACATCTAGTCCTGCGTGTCGTAGAAGTCGCCTAATAGGGGCGGTGGTAGTTGGGCTTGGCTGCCACTACCCCCTATCTCCTCGCTAGAATGCTGATTGCATGCCTCGGAGATGTCGTGATCGCCGGTAAACGACCTCCTAACTTTCGGCGAAATTGTAGGAATCAATGGGTAACATGGAATGTCAGAGGAAGTAATGTGTTGAGGAGAGAGAGGAGAGAGGTTGATGAGAGTTTATTTAAAAAAGGGCAAATTTGAATTTGCTCGTGTGACTGAAACAAAGATGAATGGAAACGGTAAAATTAAGTGGTGTGATGTGAAATGTGTGCGTGCTGGTGTGGAAGAGAATGAGAGAGGGAGAGAAAGGTAGTTTGCAATTTGATGAAGTGACTGTGTACAAAGCTAGTGGTAGACTTTGTGTGTGTGAGTCTAGAATTCTAATGGTAAATTTAAGTTTGAGAAAGGTCAAGGTGTGTGTGGTGTGACGTATGGTCCATCTGAAGGGAAACGTTGAAGAGAGTACGATATTTTGGGATAATTTGAATGATGTTCTGGATGGGGTGCAGTAGGAGTTTCAGATTGATAGTGGTTGGGGGACACTGAATGGTTGGAGAGGTGATCAAAAAGGGATGGTATACAGGTGGTTTTGGGTGGGGGAGAAAATGAGAATAGTAGGAACGTGATTGATTTCTGTGAAGAGAGAGTAGTGTGTAAGTAATCTTTCTTAACACACATAGAGTATCCATAAGTCTGACTAGAGTGGGTAGGTAGAGATGGTATCCGAAGTGAAAGTATGATGATTGTGTGTTGGTGAAGAAGGAGATGTTAGAGTATGTGTTGGATGTTTAATAGTGAGCGGATTAGGAATGGATCATCGGATCATTATGTTTTATGTCTGTAAAAATAAGTTAGTGGGGCTTGGATGGAAGAAGGTGATACGAACGGAAGTAGGTAAAATTAAGCAGTGAGAAGTTAAGTGAAGCAAAGAGAAAAAGGATAAGTATGTAGAGCGCTCGCTAGTAAAACGGTTTGAATGTGAACAAGTGATACTGAACAAATCTGGGGGCAATGAGATAGCAATTGTTAGTAAGTGCAAGGAGTGTGCTGGATGTGTCAAAAATACGGAAGTAAGAATGTTAACAGCGAATGGTGGAATGAAAGAGGTGATGAAAGCGTTAAAGTAAAAAAGAAGCGTGGTTGAATGTACTCAAAAGCAAATGATGAAGTTTCAAAAGAAAGATGCTTGGAATTATTACAGGAGGAAAAAGAATACTAAGAAGGTGTCAATACCGTAAGGAGAAACAAGAGGTAAATGAACAGTTTTGGAAAGAGGATGAATGAGGACAATACAAGGAAATAGGAAGCTCTTCTGGAAGGAAGCGCGAAAGGTTAAAATAGAGAATAAAGGAATCTGCTTAGAAATTGAATCGGGATGGTGCTTTTGTAACTGATGAATGGATGTTGAGGGGAGTTGGAAGAGAACACTCGAAAATCGGCACAATATTAACAGTAATGATGCAGTGGTAGTGAATGTGTGTGGTTTTGGTGGACAGAAGGAATAGGTATTTTGGGATGAGGTTATTAGTAGGGGGGAGGTAATGGGGGTAGAGTGAGAAAGTAATGGTAAATCTGCAGGCTATAGATGAAATTAACTGAGTGAAAATGATCAACAGCGGAGGCGAGATGGTGATTGATTGGATTTGGAGAGTAGTAGGAAGGCGATTATGGACGGTATAGTCCAAGGATTGGAGAGAGCAGTAATCAGTACCCTTGTATAAGGGTAAGGGAGCAAAGGGAACTGTAGGAAATTATAGGGGAATAAGTTTTGAGTGTTGTAGGGAAGGATATGCTGGTATTTTGGTCGAAAGGAGTGCGTCGAGTGAACTGAGGACTGATTGGTGAAGAACAAGGTGGCGTTAGAAGTGGTAGAGGATGTTGGATCAAATCTTTACATTGAACAAATGATTGAGAAAAATGAGAGAGCAGAAGAATAAATTATATTAGGTTTTTGGAATTTTTTTTTTACGAACCCAAGGGCCCCGTATGAACATAAAAGAGGTTTTAGTGAAGCTTATGGCAGGTATAAGTGATATTATGGTGTTGGTGGTAGGCTTCCTGAATGAATCAAAAGTATTAAGACATAGCGAAGCGTGTGTAAGAATAAGTGGTGTCAATGGTGATTGTTTTAGGATTAATAGCGGAGTGAGACAGGGTGTGTTATGTCTCCTTGGTATTCAATGTGTATTTGGATGGGTTATGAAAGAATTCGAGGTGGGATGGCAGGAAATGGTGTAGAATGAATGGAGAAATGGAGAGGAGTGGAGGTGCCCTACCTATTGTATTCGGATAGATTTGATTCTGTGTGGCGAGTCTGAAGAGAAGTTTGAGAGGATGGTGGAGAGATTTGCAGGGTATAAATGTAAAAGGGGGGTTTGAAAGTAAACGAGAATAAGAGTAAGGTTATGTTGAAGTGAGGACAGTCCTCAGGTGTGAAGTTAAGTTGGAATGAGCAGCTGGAGCAAGTGTCAGAGTTTAAATATTTAGCGGTAGTGTTGATGCGAAGGGAAACGGATGATGCAAGAGGTAGTAGGAAAGGTTAGTGAATGGGCAGAAGGTGGCTGTGCAATTACATCGTTGTGAATGTAAAGGGACAAGTCTTGAGTGCCCTAGGTTCTACATGAGGTATGTTGTTACCGTCGTTAATGTATAGGTAGTGAGACTATGGTCTGAATAAGAAGTATAGATTAAGTTCAATGTGTTCGATGGACAATCTTAGGGCATGCTAGGTGTGAAAGAATTAATAAGTGAGGAATGAACGATTAGGAGAGTGGTGTGAGAGAGAAAGGGAAATTAAGCAGAATAATGAAAGTATGTTGAGATGGTTTTGGTTCATCGTGGAAAGGATGCTGAAAGTCGTTGTGTTAAAGCGGATGTATAGGCAGAGTGTGTTGGAGAACCAGACAGCGGCTGAGGACCGAAGAGAAAAGCGTGGCATTGATCGGTGAGATCCATGGATTTGGCGAAAGCATCTCAGAAGGTTAACG
This sequence comes from Trachelipus rathkii, assembly GCA_015478945.1. Taxonomy (NCBI): domain Eukaryota; kingdom Metazoa; phylum Arthropoda; class Malacostraca; order Isopoda; family Trachelipodidae; genus Trachelipus; species Trachelipus rathkii. The sequence continues at coordinate 20,606 of JABUQX010038840.1, forward strand.
TGATGGAAAGAAACAATTGAACCTTCCCTCTTCGCTCTTTCCAAAGCTTCGCGTCGTTTTAGGGCCTTTTCTCTTCGCATTTGATTTTTGTAGAACTCGGCGAAGTTATTCACGATAATTGGAATAGGCAACGCAATGACCAGCACACCACAAATGCAACACACTGAACCTATAACTTTCCCTAACGGAGTTATAGGATATATGTCCCCGTACCCTACTGTTGTCATGGTGATACCCGCCCACCAAAAAGTTTCTGGTATACTACCATATAAAGCGTTTTCATCTTTCTCCGCAAAGTAGCATAGACTAGAGAAGATAAGCACACCCATGGCTAAAAACAACATCAACAGGCCTAACTCTTTGTAAGAGTTTTTTAGAGTAAAACCCAGACTCTGAAGGCCTGTAGAGTGTCGAGCTAATTTTAGAATCCTAAGTATTCTCATAATTCTAAATATCTGAACAATTCTTCTAACGTCTTGAAACTGGTCTGTGTGTTTATTAGATTCTATAAGAAACAAAGAAACAAAGTAGGGTAAAATGGCCAATAAATCAATTATATTCATGGCCCCTTTAAAGAATTTCCACTTGTTCGGACTAGCCGCAAATCTTAAAACGTACTCTAGAGTGAACCATGTGATACAAACGGCTTCTACCATCGCTAGTTGCTCGTTGTCTGTTTGGTCTTTACCTTGGAAGCTGGGAACGGTGTTCAAAACAAGCGCTAGGGTTGACATGACGATAAATATAACTGAAATCACTGCCAGGACCTGTAATGGTCGATTAGATTTTCAACAAATCATATGTGAATGTTTATGTTTTGTACTCCTTTTCATTTATATTAAGAGTATAAATGAATAATAGACGTGGAAGTTTGAAGTTGGTAAAAGAATATAAAGTATACATGAAGAATATGAAAAAAAAGTCAGCAACAAAGTATCATGTCAAAGACATACGAGTATATTTATAATAAAAATAAATTGCATAAATAAATAAAGAAATATTGAAAATACTACACATTATTGTATACAATAAGTTAATGAACATCAGTGAACACTTAATTGTAAATAAAAAAAAGAAAATATTAATAAGCGCCATTCAATATAGTTCTGTCTATTTCTTATAGTAATAATAAATAAAAAAATAATATATGCAACATAATTATACTAGAATTAAACATATAATCTAAGGCTTACGTCTTAGCATTCATTGGATAAATAAAAAGTTTAAAAAAATAATGCATTAATAGACGAACTGTGTGAAAAACACCAATTGTGTTTACTATTTAAAGTGTTTAGGCTATTAAAAATGAGACTAATAACAAAATTATATAAGAAGGAAATATAAAAATTGAAATTCGTAACTGTTATAATGGTTAGATTGTATATCCTTTAAAATCTAAGCAACTGAACTGACTACTCTTGTTATATACCTACTTTGCGGGTATATATTTTTTAAAATCAAAATCGTTCTGTTATAAAGAAAAAAGAAATATATAAACAAAATTTATATACAATATATCTACATTAGTAAGCAAATATAAGCAATTATATTTTAGAGATTTTAAGAATACAAAACGTTAAACTTTATATAGCAATACCTTATAGTTTTATATAGCTAAACGTTAAAATTTATATAGTCAAACTATAAATTTTAAATAGCAATATAAACCACACACGTAGTTAGTTATTAGTCAAACGGGTTTAAGCGTCTTTTTTTTAAACTTTCATTTTATTTGACAAACAAACAAATCGGGGAAGTAAACTGCTTTAACAATAAAAGCGGAGTTATATATATAAAAAAAAAATGACAGATGATGAAGAGAGATTTGTAAGATGAGACCTAAAATGCTGCGAGTAGCTTTGGGAATTGTCGCAAAATATAGAGCCAATATGCGATATTAATATATTTATGTATAAATGTGTGAACATGATTGGATGATTTTATAATAAAAATTATGGATCTAATTTAAAATTTAAAATTTAGGCCAAGTTCAGATTTTTTTTGAATTTTTTATTGAAGACGAATTAGAATATTAAATTTTGATTTTCAGACTGTTTATAATATATATATATATACATATATATATATATATATATATATATATATATATATATATATATATATATATATATATATATATATATATATATATATATATATATATATATGTCGGCGTGTGTGTATATATGTTCTAATATGTGTCAGCTACGTAGGTGTTATGTGGGGATATTATATGAAGCCCTGTTACATTTTCTATTCAGCACAAATAGATGTTAATGTTTCCTATTCAACACATAGAGATGTTGTTTGTTCAACACAAAGAGATGTTGTTTGTCTCCTTGAGCGTGCACATCTCATGCGAGCACTGTGAACTTTGCGGTCATTGCATTGTACCCTTCCACCATCAAGCTAAAACCTGAGTGAGGCTCGTTTCTACAGCCAAATATGAAATAATATTTAGGCCAGTAGAAGGGAGAGCCATAATGGCCTTAAAGGCATAACCAACAAACCTCTTGTCTATTAAAAAGGAAAGTAGGTTCTTTCTGAATTATTAAAATAAAATGTAACTAACTTTTTTCACAAAGTAGTGGAAAATTACTTCTTTAACGTCTAAAAATTGATCGATCTGTGATTAAAATGATCTATGAAATAGGATAACGAAGTGTGTAAAAATAAATTCGAAAAAATACTGAATGAAACTTGTATTAATACTAAAAAAGTGACAATAAGATTATTTTTCCAAAGTAAGTTAGCAATGTAATATGGGGACAAGGATAAACAAAAATAATACTTTTAAAAAAATGGAGGATTTAATCTCATACCTGGAAAAATAATCGTAGGATAAAATAATATAAATAAAATATATTTGATAATACTGTGAGAAAAATAGGTAATCAAGGTTTGTAATCATAAATAAAATCAAGTAAAAATATAAAAAAATATATAACAAAAAATATAAAAACAAAAGTGCAGCGACATTTTGTGCAACTAAATGTAACAAACATCAACAACAATAAACAATAGCAACAACAATAACAAAGGGGAGAAAGTTGTGTCGTCTAAGATACCAAAGACCAAGAACCTCCAAACCTTTAAAATATAAGCAGGTTCGCATTTTTCAAATCAAAATCCGGTAATGCTTTTAAGGTCATTAAGTAAACAAGGTTATAGTTATACAAATTTAACATCGACACACTGAGGAAAGTCGAAAGCAGTGCAAAACAGTATTAATAGTAGTAGTAGTGATAAAAGTAGGAGCAGTAAGTAGTAGTAGATGTAATACAAAACAAAAGTATATATGACAAAGTAATATTATTATCGTCATTATTATTATTATTATTATTATTATTATTATTATTATTATTATTATTATTATTATTATTATTATTATTATTATTATTATTATTATTATTATTATTATTATTATTATTATTATTATTATTATACTAATACATCTGTTAAATAATTTGAAACATCATTTAAATTCAAAAATGAATTATATTAAACAATAACATTTTGTAGTCATAAAATCAATCCATTTATAATTGACAGGGATATAGTATAATAATGTACCAAATAAGTTATCCAATGGTATATCAGACTAAGGGAATTAATATATGGCTGGTGGAAAGCAAAATTGGTTCACATATAGATTGAGCTTCAAATATATTTTGCCACCAAAGTGCTCTAACTACTAAATGGGAGGAGCTTAGCATAACCTTTCACATCTATGAGATCACGTGATAAAGTTGAAAGTTATTTGAAATAGAGGATTTGCAATATTCAAATTTTACAGGACTATATATATATATATATATATATATATATATATAATAACATATATATATAATAATAATATATATATATATATATAATAATAATAATAATAATATATAATAACAGGTTACTAAAAATAATATAATAACAAAATAATATAATTTTAAAACGATGTATAATACAATACATATACAAATAGAATATATTTGAAATATAAATATATATAAAGGTATATATATATAATATATATATATAATATATATATATATATATATATATTTATATAACCTACCCTAATATATATATATGTATATATATATATACTCATAAGTTGTTATAAAAAACCTGTGCGGTAAATTATTTTCAACTTTGTGACAAGGATCATAGATATGATGAGTTTTTGATAAGCTCAATCATAACAAGATATACTAGAAAGAAAATATATAATTATAGTATCTGAATCATTGCCAAGGTTTATCATAACTACATCCATAAATAAATAATATATATTAAAATATCTAAATATCTAGAGAAGAATTAACATAGCAATAGTTTGTACTAAAGTATTGAACAGGGTATCCAAAAATACATCTATAATATATCTAATAGGGTATCAAATAATATATCTAATAATAATAATAAATAAGAACTTAAATTTTCTAGAAAAATAATAATATATCTAATAGCTTCTAATAAAATATCATTATTGTATCTAATAATATGTAACAAAAAACTAAGTATCTGTAAAGGAAAAATATTTAGTTAGTCAATAAATATTTGATATAAATTATAGTTAAAATTTACTATTTTAAACCAAAGTTTAAAATTTTATAATAATTAATTTATAATTTAATAAAAATATTACTTTAAATTTAAAATAATTTAATAGGAAAAAAATTAATGTTGTCAGTTTATTTTAAAATTGGAATTCTACCAGCTTAATGCCAATCATCAAGGTTGCCAGATTAGTTAATAATTTAGTAGTCATATTAATTGAAAAAAACTTTATTTATAGCAATTTGAAAATACTAATGTCTTATGGTAAATAAAAGTTCAAATCTGCCACAATGTAAAATTTAGCTATGAAATCAAAGAACATGGTAATTCAATAGCAAAAGAGTTATGATATAATTTTAATAATTCACTCCAAACTAAAGCTTGGTTATAATAAGTAACGAAAAATCTTACCCTGGCAGCAAACGATGTTTGTGGCTTCTCAAGGAGATCCCAAAGAAACTTTTGATAAGGGGAGCATTTCCCATCACCAAAATCTTCTTCTTCTCTTTGTCTCAAACTCTCGGCCTCTTTCCGCATCTCTTCGTGGACATGTTCTTTTCTTTGATGATATTTGTGTTGACAACAGGACTCTAAATACAATTCGTCAATACCCCAGTACTCAAGATCATCGCTGAAGGCTAAGACGCACATTTCTTCTACAAGATGGAGCTTTCCTGTTCTGTAGAAGTTAAGAATGGATGAGAAGGACCTTGGATGTCTGTCGAAGAAGTACTCGTTGTCCAAGAGAATAGTCGTCGCACAGTTCCAAGATAGCTTCGTGAGTGTTGCACTCCCTAAGACGACCTAGTCTTGTATGCGGTAGGCGTTCCAAGGTCCTCCAAAGAACTTCATGCCTAACTCCCCCTACATTTAGGAGGACTCGACGGCTGAGGGCCTTGGAACGCATAATCATGAAAGGTTCTGGTGGAAGGCTGGCCAGGGAGCGACTTTGATACCGACTACCAAAGAAGAATTCTCCCCCATCATCCTTGTCATCCTCCAGGCCATCCATAAAGTCCTTCTCTGGGGGCACGTCCCCCCATCGCACGCCCACGGGCGCAGCAGGCAAGCCCGCGCCCTCTCCCTCCGCCCCTACGCCCGTGGTTTCTCCAGTCATGTTGTGGGCGTGCGTGGGTGATGCGCCCGCCTCTCATCGGCAGATCGCCACATTACTCTGAAACAAAAAGAATATATATATATATATATATATATATATATATATATATATATATATATATATATATATATATATATATATATATATATATATATATATATATAAAAATAAAAAAATTTATCTAACTATTATATATATATATAAAAAGACTACAACATATATATATATACTTATTCTTTCTATTATATTTTTATATATATATATATATATAATAATATATAATATATATATATATATATAATATATAAACAAAAAGATATATATATATATATATATATATATATATATTTATATTTCGACAACATTTCTTTTCAATAATTATTTGGAATGAAATGCAAAATTAAAAAAGAAAAGATAAGAATTTTGAAACTTTAAATACTAGAAATGTGAAGCTGCGTTTCGCGAAGTCGTCGAGTCATAGGAAGAAAATTCATAATTCTCTTCGTCTGATAGCAAGGGGCTGAAAACCCCCTTCTATCATTTGTTTCTTTTCGTGAATGGTGATGATAAGTTTGAAAACTTATCAGCCACCAACACCACCCTGCAGCTATGCGGGATATGGTGCTTTGTATAAATAAATAAATAAATAATATATATATATATATATATATATATATATATATATATATATATATATATATATATATATATAATATATATATATATATATATATATATATATATATAACTGTAGTTCTCGAGAAAAACCTTACGGCCACATTCGATTAATAGCGCAGTAAGACAGGGTTGTGTTATGTCTCCTTGGTTATTCAATTTGTATATGGATGGGGTTATGAAAGAATTCGAGGTGGGGATGGCAGATGGTGTTAGAATGGTGGAGAATGGAGATGAGTGGAGGGGTGCCCTACCTATTATATGCAGATGATTTGGTTCTGTGTGGCGAATCTGAAGGGGATTTGAGAGGATTGGTAGAGAATTTGTAGGGTGTGTAAAAGGAGGGCTTGAAAGTAAAAGTGGATAAGAGTAAAAGGTGATCGTTGTGAGTAGGAGGACACAGTCCTCAGTGTGTGAAGTTATGTTAGATGGTGAGCAGTAGAACAAGTGTCTGAGTTTAAATATTTAGGGTATATGTTGGATGAGAAGGGAACGGACGATGCAGAGTGTAGTAGGAAAGTTGTGAATGGCAGGAAGGTGGCTGGTGCAATTAAATCGTTGAGTGAATGCAAAGGGACTAAGTCTTGAGTGTGCCAGGGTCTTACATGGGTATGTTGTTAACTGTGTTATTGTATGGTAGTGAGATATGGTCTGGAATAAAGTATAGATCTAAAGTTCAATGTGTTCAGATGGATAATCTTGGGGGCGTGTGCTAGGTGTGAGCAGAATTGATAAAATGAGACGTAGTAGAGAGTGGTGTGGTGTGAAGAAGGGTAAATGAGAGAATAAATGAGAAAGTATGTTGAGATGGATTTGTGGTCATGTGGAAAGGATGAGTGATAGTCGGTTGGTTAAGCGGATGTATAGTGGTGAGTGTGTTGCGAACCGACCGGCTGGGAGACCGAAGAGAAAGTGGATTGAGTCGGTGAACGAATGTCTGAAGGAGAGAAATGTGAGTTTGGCAGAGAGGCGAGAAAAAAAGGTGCATGATAGGAGAGAATGGCGGGGTTTTTGTATGGGGGCATGGTTGGCCCACCTGGGCCAGGGATGAACCCTACTACATTGACGATTACCATAGTGAGGGTCCGTCGCGGTCCCATGATACTCTAGGTTGGATTTTCTGTCTGTGACGAGCTCTCGCTAATTAATGGTACAGAAGGGGGCGGTAGGCTGGGCTTTCTTTTCGACGTTTGTCATGTTCTCCTACTGCTTTTTTTCTTTTCCGATGCTTGTACAGCACCTTACCCCCAATCTTGGGGCAAAAGAGAGGAAGGTGAAAGAAAGAAAGAAAAGAAATATATATATATATATATATATATATATATATATATATATATATATATATATATATAATAACATATATATATATATATAACTGCTGCTATATATATATATACATTAGATATGTATTATAAAGGAAGACTAAGCAAGAATATACACTATATTCGGAAAAGATCAGCGGTTGATCTCGCTCGCTATCCTTTATTGCTTTAAAAAATTTAAGTTCTCTTTCAAGACATATCAGCATTATCACAATTTTTGTAGTATACACACGTATAATAATATATATATATATATATATATATATATATATATATATATATATATATATATATATATATATATATATAACTATACTATGCTATATATATATATATATATATATATATATATATATATATATATATATATATATATATATTTGTTGAAGTAGCGCTCAAAGCGATGAGATTGCCCTCCGCCCGCCTTTAGGCATTTATGATATGTTAGGGCATACCCCATAGCACTCAATGCTCAATGGTTCGTCTCTGTTTGTGCTCATTTTACAAACACACTCACACACACACACACACACACACAAACACACACACTTGCTAAAGAGAAGTAGACGACTCTCCTCTATTCACACATCATGATCACTATTACACAAATCCTTCAAAAAAATTACTTAAAATGACAGCGACATAGCTTGCCTCGGAGAAGCCAAGAGTTGGGGGGTGGCTTCTAAAGATAACCCCTCATCAACCCCTCCCCCACATCACCACTTGGGGAGTTACTCAATGGTGGAGTTGGGTCCCCACAGAGTTTTCCGACCTGTTCTGGTGCACGGTCTTCTTCCTTCATTTATTTATGCAAAACCTTGACAGTAGTAGGAGAGTTATTCCGGTAAACGAAAAACCCACCCCTGACCGACGAAAAACCCACCCCCTGAAAAACCCACCTGACCTTTTTTGACCGTTACCTTTTTTGAGCCCAATTTTTTACCTGCCCTTGACCTTTTTTGGGCCTTGACCTTTTTGGGCAACCCAAATTTTTTGAGAACCCGTTTTGGGTCAAGTTTTTGAGAACCCAGTTTTTGAGAATCCGGATTTTTGAGAACCCGGATTTTTTGAGAACCCAGATTTTTAGAACCCAAATTTTTGAGAACCCAAATTTTGAGAACCCAAATTTTTTGAGAACCCTAATTTTTTGAGAACCCAAATTTTTTGACAACCTAATTTTGGCAACCCTAATTTTGGCAACCACTTCGAAGAAGAGGTTGCATATTTGGTTTGCGTCAGCAACTTTCGTTGTACGTATTGCCCCCTATTTTACGCCCCCCTAATTTTTTCGACCATGGGTCATTTTTGACCCACGGTAATTTTTGACCACCCTTTATGGGCTTAGCCCTATTTTTTGATATTTCGGTCACATCTACACACGCACGCACACACACACACACACACACACACACACACACACACACACACACACATACATACCTAACCTAACCTAACCTAACCTAACCTACCCAACCTAACCTAACCTAACCTAACCTACCCAACCTAACCTAACCTAACCTAACCAACCTAACCTAACCTAACCTAACCTAACCTAACCTAACCTAACCTACCTAACCTAACCTACCCTAACTAACCTACCTAACCTAACCCCTAACCTTACCTAATAACCTAACTAACCTAACCTAACTAACCTAACCAACCTAACCTAACCTAGCCTAACCTAACCTAACCTAACCAACCTAACCAACCTAACCTAACCTAACCTAACCTAACCAACCTAACCTAACCTAACCTAACCAACCTAACCTAACCTAACCTAACCTAACCTAACCTAACCTAACCTAACCTAACCTAGCCTACACCTACACCTAGCCTCCACCCAGCCTTCACCTAGCCTACACCTACACCTAGCCTCAGCCTTCACCTACCTACACCTAGACTCCACCCGGACTTCACCTAGCGTACACCCCTATACCTAGCCTACACGTGTCCCTACAACGATGTCTTAACCTTGTGTGACCATGATATTTCAGCCTTGAACCTGTCATATACCATGGGTCAATTTTGACCCACGCTAACTTGATGGCTTTGATGGTTCCCAATCACCGTAAGAGGTACCTAGGGATGTTCTATTAGTGTTCTATGAGTATTAGATGATTGCCAGGTGAGTGCCAGGTGAGTGCCAAGTGAGTGCCAATGAGTGCCAATTGGTGCCAATGAGTGCCAAGTGAGTGCCAATGAGTGCCAAGTTGAGTGCCACATAGTGCCAAGTGAGTGCCACATAGTGCCAACTGAGTGCCTTTTTCAAGCCTTTTCCAGCCTCCCCTGAGCCCCGAATAGCCCTAATATGGGTGTCTACCCCTATGTTATAAGGTATGAGGATTCGATTGGTGTATATTACAAGTTGCTAGGATGCTTTCCTACTATGAGTTAGTATTTTTATAACACTTATAGCCTATATATATATATATATATATATATATATATATATAACATATATATATATATATACTTATATATACTTATATATATACTCTTTGCTATCTTGCTGCTCTCTTATACACACGTACACTACGACACTTATACACACATTCACTATGACACTTATAAGCGCTTACACTTGCCATAGACACTTACATTAAACCATAGACACTTACATTAAACCATATACACTTACACTCACACCCACACACAGATACACTTACACTTACACTCACACACTCGATATTTTGATGCCTCAACTTTGATGCCTCAACTTTGATGCCTCAACTTTGATGCCCCTCAACTTTGATGCCTCAGCATTAATGCCTCAACTTTGATGCCACAGCTCAATTTTGAAGGTTCATCTTTGATGACTCATCTTTGACGAAGTCATCTTTGATACCAATCTATATTGATGAGAAGTTACATCTTTGATGAAATCATCTTTGATAACTCATCTATGATTCAATAAGAACAGAGTTAATATTAATGCCTTCCCTAGTTCATAAGCTAACCACCAGGGCTCAACGTGAGCCCTCCGCGTGAAGATCCACGAACCCGCACCCGCAGGTGCGACCCGCCGCGTTCCCGCCCGCCGCGAGCGCCCGCAGGCGCAATATTTCCGCGTACCCGCCCGCCGCGTGCGCCCGCCGCAGGCGTAATATTTCCGCGTACCCGCCGCCGCGAGCGCCGCGGGCCATATTTCCGTTCCCCGCCGTCGTGTGCGCCCGCAGTTTCAAATATTCCTGCAGAATGAAAATATATATAATATGAGTCATTCATTTTTATTTCATTTAAACATTTCAAAGAATTTCTTTTCAAATATACTATGAGTCATTCATTTTTATTTCATACTTAAACATTTTATTAAAAACATTTTCGCGAACCTAAAAACTGTAACTCATTACAGACCTATTATTTAACACATATATTTATTAACATTATTTTTACTTAATACTTTTTACTTAATACTTTTTAATTTATAAATATATATATATATATATATATATATATATATATATATATATATATATATATATATATATATATATATATATATATATATATATATATATATATATATATATATATATATTTTTTATATATTAAAAATGATGTAAGAAGAAAAAATCCAGAGTGTCTGATATAAAATCATTTTATTTTACTACAATTGTACGAAATTTTATTAAAAACATAAACTTTACATACCTTAAAGCAGTAAATCAGTAAATCAATAGAGGTGTTACCTAACACCTAGGGGGGGATTAGTATGCTTTTGTTTTACTGCTTTACTGCTTTAACTCTTGTTTTACTGCTTTAACTTTCTGCTTTACTGCTTTAACTTTCTGCTTTACTGCTTTAACTTTCTGCTTTACTGCTTTAACTCACATACATTACATACCTTAAAGCAGTAAATCAGTAAATCAATAGAGGTGTTACCTAACACCTAAGGGATTAGTATGCTTTTGTTTTACTGCTTTACTGCTTTAACTTTCTGCTTTACTGCTTTAACTTTCTGCTTTACTGCTTTAACTTTCTGCTTTACTGTTTTAACTTTCTGCTTTACTGTTTTAACTTTCTGTTTTACTGCTTTAACTCATATATTTATTAACATTATGTTTTCTTTTATTTTGTTTTAATACTTTTTATTTTTATTCTTTTTATTTTATTTTTATTATTTTACTTTTATTATTATTTTATTTTGTTTTAATACTTTTTATTTTTATTCTTTTTATTTTATTTTTATTATTTTACTTTTATTATTATTTTATTTTGTTTTTATTCTTTTTATTTTATTCTTTTTATTCTTTTTATTTTATTTTTATTATTTTACTTTTATTATTTTATTTTATTTTTGTTTTAATACTTTTTATTTTTATTCTTTTTATTTTATTTTTATTATTTTACTTTTATTATTATTTTATTTTTATTATTTTTATTATTATACTTAGTGTTATTTACTTCATGCCTATTGTTATTATTATTTAGAACACACACTCACACACACACACACACACACACACACACACACACACACACACACACACACACTTACACACACATTCACTATGACACTTATACACACACTCACTATACCCTTACATACACATTCACTGTACCGCCACATTCACCCATAGACACTTTACATTTACACTTATACACACACAGATTTTACTTACACAGATTTACCCATAGACACTTACCCTCACACACAGATTTACTTACACACACACACACACACCCACACACCCAGATTTGCCACACACAGATTGCCTCACACAGATTTGCCTCACTGAATTGCCCATACACACATACAGAATTTTACTTACCTGAATTTACTTACACACACAGATTAACCACACAGTCACACACACAGATTTACTACACACACACACTCACTTACACTCACACACTCACACTCTCTTACACACCCACACACACGCACACTCACTTACACATATAACGTATAATTTATTAAAACATTTTATGTTTTAATTAAACACGTACATTTATATTACTCATTCAAATATAACTAAAAAAAATTATTTCAAAGTTTCTTAAAACTTCTATAATAAATCAATCATTATCTTTGAACAAAGAATTTATTATTAACTGTTAATACTTTTTGTTTATAAATTTTATAGCTATCAAGCCAAGTTTTAAAATAACTTTTAGTAAAATTTTATGAAAATTTTTATTAAAAACATATATTTCACGTACCTTAAAGCAATAAATCAGTAAATCAGTAAGGTCGCCTAGCACCCCTCTACACCAAGCTATGCGACGTTTTGTTCTTCTATTGACTTACTGCTTTACATCATCTTTAGCCATGTAATAAGTATAAAAATAACAAAATAAGTTCTTCTCTGCTAACATAACATGTATTTTATTAAAATCATTCTAAGTTCTTATTTAAAAATAACAATTATTCACTTACATTTATATTATTCGCTCGATGTTAACTAAAAATATTTCAAAGTTTTTTAAATAATTTGGATTTTCTTTATTATTATCTATGTACATTGACAATCCAACACGAGAAAACACAACAACCCACACTCGTTACAGAGATACGAAACTGACCTCTCTGTAAAATGTGTTGAAATAACTACTTTAGGCCTAAATTTAGGATAATCCTTTTTGTATCCCGGGGCGATTTAGGCCTAATTACAGGTCAAAATATATTTCAAACTGACCTTTTTCTGTAAAATGTGGTGCAATAACTACGTTAGGCCTAAATTTAGGCCTAAATTTAGGATAAGCCTTTTTTGTATCACAGGCGGATTTAAGCCTAATACCAGGTCAAAAGGTAATTCCAGTATAGACAAGAATCGAGAATCAATGTTATTATTTTATAAATATATTTCAAACTGAAACATGCTGGATCGGTAAGATCCTTTAAGCAGGTAAGAAGGAAATGTTTACCTTTCTTGTGAGTGGACGGAGTAATCCTTATCTCTATATGACCTCGTATGTGATTGGTCGAGAATTATTTTATCGCTTTTTGGTTTAAGGTATGTAAAAACATGTTTTTTCATATCCTGAGCCCAAGTTTCGTTTATTTAAACTCTTAACATACATGTAAATATTTATTTAAGAAAGTAAAAATAAGTATAATAAAAACTTTACTATAAATAGAAATTTAATAATCATTATCTTACAATTAATTTATATATATATATATATATATATATATATATATATATATATATATATATATATATTATATATATATATATATATATATATATATATATATATATATATATATCTTCTTCTAATATATATATATAGATAACATTAAATATATACAAGAGTGTTAAATATATTTACAATGGTTTTATATATATATATATATATATATATAAGGTTAACATTAAATATAATACAGGAATATTATTATATATAACACTTCCACATGATGTTTTCGCCTACTTTATATTAAAATTCTTTAAATCTTTGCAAATATGCCAATCATTTATATCATTATCGATGATATAGTTTCGTGTCTCAGTAGTTAACACATACGTAAAAAGTTCCCGCTCAGATATCATAGTATATTTACATTCTGGGTCACCTGCATAAATACTTTCCTGCCATTGTTTTCTAAGTAGATAAATGAATTTTTGTACGTCTATAGAACTTAGGAAGCGATCGATGATGTGCGTAGGATCATCGATCAGGGTTTTCTTAAATGCGTAGTATTCTTGGTATAACATGTAATGAATTACGGTTACGTAATTAGATAACACATATGTCTTCTTCATCTGCATTAACATTCGCCTACGTACCTCTAGCATATATTTCAGTTGCATTAGGCCTGAAATGTAGAATCCAAATGATGTAGGTTCAAATACGGTTGTTTCATTATTTCTCTCCCATAATCTAACTTCCAAGCTGATTATGTTTTGATGTTTATAAAATGTTAAAGTAAGTTGCTTATCGCTGGTTTCTTCGCACAGGCTAATAACTGTTTCGGTCCAGTTTAAAGCTGAGCTTGGTTTAAAGTATTCTGTAAGCCACTCTTCAGTGTGATTACATATACAAAATAATTCATTTGGCCTCACGAAAATACGCTTGGTATTATAACATGGTGATTGGGTAGCACACTTGAAAAATTCAAATCCATCGGGTTTTCTTTTATATAAGAATGAAACCCTACTACCGGGGATCTTGATTTCCCATTGGACAATGTCTTGTATTGAGGTATACCTGTTAAGGTGAAACATGATATACACTTAGTGAAAATAGAACACTTTTATTACAACAAATCAGAGAACTTGTGCACCGCTTAACAGCCAAAACGAGTATGATTTTAAAATGAGTTTGGGTCTAAAACATCCGCCTGCTCAAATATAATTTTCATCCAATCAGAGGTAGGGCTCAGGATATGAAAAAAACCAAAAAGCGATAAAATAATTCTCGACCAATCACATACGAGGTCATATAGAGATAAGGATTACTCCGTCCACTCACAAGAAAGGTAAACATTTCCTTCTTACCTGATCAAAGGATCTTACCGATCCAGCATGTTTCAGTTTGAAATATATTTATAAAATAATAATAACATTGATTCTCGATTCTTGTCTATACTGGAATTACCTTTTGACCTGGTATTAGGCTTAAATCCGCCTGTGATACAAAAAGGCTTATCTTAAATTTAGGCCTAAATTTAGGCCTAACGTAGTTATTGCACCACATTTTACAGAAAAAGGTCAGTTTGAAATATATTTTGACCTGGAATTAGGCCTATCCCAAATTTAGGGCTAAAGTAGTTATTTCAACCCATTTTACAGAGAGAGGTCAGTTTCGTATCTGTAACGAGTGCGGGTTGTTGTGTTTTCTCGTGTTGGATTGTCAATGTACATAGATAATAATAAAGAAAATCCAAATTATTTAAAAAACTTTGAAATATTTTTAGTTAACATCGAGCGAATAATATAAATGTAAGTGCATAATTGTTATTTTTAAATAAAAACTTAGAATGATTTTAATAAAATACATGTTATGTTAGCAGAGAAGAACTTATTTTGTTATTTTTATACTTATTACATGGCTAAAGATGATGTAAAGCAGTAAGTCAATAGAACAAAACGTGGCATAGCTTGGTGTAGAGGGGTTAGGGGCTGGCCTTACTGTTTTTCTGATTTATTGCTTTAAGGTACGTGCGTGAAATATATGTTTTTAATAAAATTTCATAAAATTTTACTAAAAGTTTTGAAAACTTGATAGTTATAAAATTTATAAACAAAAAGTATTAACAGTTAATAATAAATTCTTTGTTCAAAGATAATGATTGATTTATTATAGAAGTTTTAAGAAACTTTGAAATAATTTTAGTTATATTTGAATGAGTAATATAAATGTACGTGTTTAATTAAGACATAAAATGTTTAATAAATTATACGGATATATGTGTAAGTGAGTGTGCGTGTGTGTGGGGTGTGTAAGTGAGTGTGCGTGTGTGGTGTGTAAGTGAGTGTGCGTGTGTGTGTGTGTGTAAATGTATCTGTGTGTGACTGTAAGTAAATCTGTGTGTGTGTAAAAATGCCAGTCTGTATTGTGTATACCAACATGTGTGTATAAGTAAATCTGTGTGTCAGTGTAAGTAAATCTGTGTGGTGTAAGTAAATCTGTGTATAGCTAATAAATCTGGATATGTGTGATGTCACAATCTGTGGAAAAGTGGGACACAAGGCTTTTGAGTGTAAGAGTAAATCGGGTGAGTGTGAAGTAAATCTGTGTAAGTAAATCTGTGTGTGTATAAGTGTAAATGTAAGTGTCTATGGGTGAATGTAAGTGGCATAGTGAATGTGTGTATAAGTGGCATAGTGAATGTTAACATCATTATGCTATTGACCAGATATGTGTATAAGTAACAGGAATGACGTGACCGATACAGCATATGTCGTGTTGTCATTGTGTGAGTAAATAAATAGTAATATAATAGGCATGGTACAAATAACACTAAGTATAATAATAAAAATAATAAAAATAAAATAATAATAAAAGTAAAATAATAAAAATAAAATAAAAAGAATAAAAAGAATAAAAATAAAAAGTATTAAAACAAAATAAAATAATAAAAGTAAAATAATAAAAATAAAAAGAATAAAAAGAATAAAAATAAAAAGTATTAAAAACCAAAATAAAATAATAATAAAAGTAAAATAATAAAAAAAAATAAAAAAGAATAAAAATAAAAAGTATTAAAACAAAATAAAATAATAATAAAAGTAAAATAATAAAAATAAAATAAAAAGAATAAAAATAAAAAGTATTAAAACAAAATAAAAGAAAACATAATGTTAATAAATATATGAGTTAAAGCAGTAAAACAGAAAGTTAAAACAGTAAAGCAGAAAGTTAAAACAGTAAAGCAGAAAGTTAAAGCAGTAAAGCAGAAAGTTAAAGCAGTAAAACATGAGTTAAAGCAGTAAAGCAGTAAAACAAAAGCATACTAATCCCCTAGGTGTTAGGTAACACCTCTATTGATTTACTGATTTACTGCTTTAAGGTATGTAATGTATGTGAGTTAAAGCAGTAAAGCAGAAAGTTAAAGCAGTAAAGCAGAAAGTTAAAGGTAAAGCAGAAAGTTAAAGCAGTAAAGCAGAAAGTTAAAGCAGTAAAGCAGTAAAACAAAAGCATACTAATCCCCCCTAGGTGTTAGGTAACACCTCTATTGATTTACTGATTTACTGCTTTAAGGTATGTAAAGTTTATGTTTTTAATAAAATTTCATACAGTTGTAGTAAAATAAAATGATTTTATATCAGACACTCTGAATTTTTTCTTCTTACATACAATTTTTAAATATATATATATATATATATATATATATATATATATATATATATATATATATATATATATATATATAATATATATATATATATATATATATATCTTTCCTATATTTATAAATTAAAAAGCATTAAGTAAAAAGTATTAAGTAGAAAATAATGTTAATAATATATGTGTTAAATAATAGGTCTGTAATGAGTTACAGTTTTAGGTTCGCGAAAATGATTTTAATAAAAATGTTTAAGTATGAAATAAAAATGAATGACTCATAGTATATTTGAAAAGAAATTCTTTGAAATGTTTAAGTATGAAATAAAAATGAATGACTCATATTATATATATTTTTCATTCCCGCAGGAATATTGCGCCTGCGGGCGCACGGGAGGGGCGGGAACGCGGAAATATGGCGCCTGCGGGCGCTCGCGGCGGGCGGGTACGCGGAAATATTGCCGCGCCTGCGGGCGCTCGCGGCAGGCAGGTACGCGGAAATTTGCGCCTGCGGGCGCACGCGGCGGGCAGGAACGCGGCGGGTCGCACCTGGAGTGCGGGTTCGGGCTTTTCGCGGAGGGCGCATGCGGCGCCCTGATGGTTAGCTTATGAACTAGGAAGGCATTAATATTAACTCTGTTCTTTATGTAGGGTAGAGATGAGCCATCAAAGATGATTTCATCAAAGATGAATCATCAATATAGACGGGATCAAAGATGACTTCGTCAAAGATGAGTCATCAAAGATGAACCTTCAAAGTTGAGGCACAAAGTTGAGGCATTAATGCTGAGGCATCAAAGTTGAGGCACCATCAAGTTGAGGCATCAAAGTTGAGGCATCAAGGTTGAGGCATCAAAAAATATCGAGGAGTGTGTGAGTGTAAGTGTAAAAGTGTATCTGTGTGTTGTGAATTGTGAATGTAAGTGTATATATGGTTTAATGTAAGTGTCTATGGTTTAATGTAAGTGTCTATGGCAAGTGTAAGTGCTTATAAGTGTCCTAGTGTTTATAAGTGTCATGGTAGATATATATATATATATATATATGTATATGTATATATGTATAATATATATATATATATATCTTTAACTCTAACTAACTATATATATATATATATATATATATATATATATGTATATATATATATATGCTATATATATCTTAATATATGCTCTTCTCTTCATATGCATAATATAAAAATAATAATAACAAGTATAATATGTATATATATATATAATAACCAACATAATATATATAAATATATATATGTATATATATATATATTTCTAATATATATATATATATATATATATATATGGGCTATAAGTGGTAGAAAAATACTAACTCATAGTAGGAAGCCTCCTGGCAACATTGATATACACCAATCGAATCCTCATACCTTATAACATGGGGTAGGTACCCATATTAAGGGCTATTCAGGGGCTCAGGAGGCTAAGAAAGGCTTGAGAAAAAGTGGCACTCAGTTGGCACTATGTGGCACTCACTTGGCACTATGTGGCACTCGCTTGGCACTATGTGGCACTCACTTGGCACTCATTGGCACTCATTTGGCACTCATTGGCACTCACTTGGCACTCACCTGGCACTCACCTGGCACTCTAATACTCATAGAACACTAATAGAACATCCCTAGGTACCTCTTACGGTGATTGGGAACCATCAAAGCCATCAAGTTAGCGTGGGTCAAAATTGACCCATGAGGTGCATCATGTGACAGGTTCAGGCTGATGTCATGGTCCAAACTAGATGGGCCAGCAGTAGTTCTGTGCAGGCTGCGTGCTAGGTGCTGCGCAGGCGTCCCGGGGTGGGAGCCAGGTGGCTCCAGGTCAGGTGAGGCTGGTGGCGACTGGGGCCAGCCAGGTGCAGGTGGGTGAAGACTGAAGGTAGGTGAGTGTAGCACTAGGTTAGGTCAGGTTCAGGTGGAATTGGAAACAGAACAGGTTAATTAGTTAAAGTTGGTTCAGTTCAGAA
>JABUQX010038840.1:52500-55000 GCA_015478945.1 Trachelipus rathkii
ATATAAGTTGGTCATTATATATATATATATATATATATATATATATATATATATATATATATATATATATATATATATATATATATATATATATATATCAATCTTTTAGCTCAATATGCTCTAATATGTAATAATATGTAATAATATAGCATATATATAATAATATATATATATAATATATATGTAATATATATATATATATATATAATAATAATAACTATATATAATATATATAATATAACTCAATATAATAATAATATGTAATAATAATAATATAATAACGAAAATAATAATGAACTAGTAATAATATAATAATAACAATAACTCTTTATATATAATATATATAATATATATATGTATATATATATATATGTATATAATATATATATATGTATATAAAATCATATTAATAATAATAATATCTATATAATATATATATCTAGTTCATAAAAGATATCTATTTCAAAATAACAACTACTATATATACAATATATATATATATATATATAGGTGAAGATTGTGAAGAAGTATAATTCAGATTGAAAGAGGAATAAAAATGTAATGAGAGTACATAGAGATGACATGTTATTATACTCGAGGTTGGCAGTTCTTACCATTTTTAATCTTTAAGTTCTGAAAATAATGTCCTCAAGATGGCCCCCATTATTAGCAACACACTGATGGAGCCGTTCTCTGAAGTTTTGAACAGCACGTTCACACATATAGCGTGGTATTGCGTTGACTTCTTCAACAATTCGCTCCCTTAGCTCTGGTAGGGTGTGAGGGCGACTTTTAAACACCTTTTCTTTCAGATATCCCCACAGAAAGAAATCGCAAATGCTCAAATCAGGTGACCGTGCAGGCCACCCTACATCACCCCTCAGAGAGACCAGACGTCCGGGAAACATTCTTCCCAAAACAGTGAGTAGGTTTCGGGCTGTGTGAGCTGTAGCCCAATCCTGTTGGAACCACAAGTCCCCCAACCCCAAATCCTCTCAGGCTCTTCCATTTTTGGATGCACGAAAGTGTTCAGCATGGTGACATAACGTTCGGAATTTACGATCACAATTACTCCTTCCTCCCCAAAGAAGTATGGGCCTACAACACCAAACCGTGATATGGCACACCATACCGTTAGTTTAGGGGAATGTAGTGGCCTTTCCTGGATAACTCGGGGGGTTATTTAATGCCCAGTAGCGGAAATTTTGCTTATTGACAGCCCCACACAGGTGAAAATGTGCCTCGTCGGTACTGAAGAAGGCTGCCTCGTTAGGGATCTGTGCAAGCATTTGCGCACACAGATCTCGGCGGCTTACATAATCTGTTTGCTTCAATTTCTTAGCCAACATTATTTTATATGGATGGAAATGTAAATCCATATGCAGAATCCTTCTCAAACTGCTGTCGGATATTCCCAAAGCAACAGAAAGAAGCGGCCACACTGGGCTGAAAAAATCAGCACCATGGGAGGGCCCGGTCGCATTCATGTTTCAAATTTCAAAGGAATATTTAAATGCCGAAATGAATATTCAGTCAGTCAAAATATATAAAAGCTAAATAAAACTGTATCCTTGCATTATAAATAGTCCTAATATTACGTAACAAAATTAAATGTTATAAAGAATATTCACTTGTTGAAGATACAAGAAAATAGAGTTACTGCTAAAGTGGGAAGATTCAAATAAGATATGGGATAATCTTTCAGGTGTTATGGACCGTAAAGTAGGAAAAGGACGACGGCGAATAGGGTCCAGATGGGAACAATTTCCAAATGGGAGGAGGGTCCCATGACATATAGTGACTGTGAGTGATATTGGTGTGGCCAATACGGAAGAGTGCAAGTATCACCTCGTGTAAGCGCTTTCGTCTGTGGGAGGAAGACCACTCACCAATGCTCGGCTTTATATATATATATATATATATATATATATATATATATATATATATATATATATATATATATATATATATATATATATAATTTGTTTTTTTAAATATGCTATATCTTCTCTTATTATATATATATATATATATATATATATATATATATATTATACAAGTTGTGATTGGAAAGTTTTAAGACACGTGGCGCCACTGCTCAATAAGAGGGGCTAGGTTTACGGGGGGTGTTGTACTGGAAGCTTGTTTTATCCTTGAAACGTACTGAAAAGATCAGCGTAATATTTTCCTCACTGGTGAGTGAAGATTTGTCGTGTCTCGGCGGATTTTTGATTTCTCAAAATGGCCGAAAAAAACGGAACAACGAGTTTGTGCAAAATTTTGTTTTAAAACAGGAAAATTAGCTTCGTACGGGGATAAATGTCTGAACCGGTCAAATGTTTTTATCTGGTTCAAAAGATTCAAAGATGACCTCAAAACAGTCAAAGATGATCCCCGTTCCGACCGGCCTTCCACTTTAACAACCTATGAAACCATTATGAAAATTCACGATTTAGTGGGCTCTGCCCGTAGACTAACAATTTAGGAGATGTCTGATGAA
>JABUQX010038840.1:57500-62500 GCA_015478945.1 Trachelipus rathkii
TTAAAACTAAAGGAAACAATCCACTATCATTCTATCACTTTAACCTATGTTCTTCCTAAATTTTTTGAATCTATTTAGATTTAGAAACATCTTAACTTTTAATCTTATCTCTGATTGCCTGTATGGCTTCCGTAGGTGAAAGGAGCAATCTACTGGTGATCTTTCTTTCTCTCAGACTTTTAGTCCTGTTCTTTTTTACATTTTTTTAATCTTTTTCTGTGGCCTTAGACATACTAAAGATTTTGATAAACTCTAGCACAAAGCTTTAATATCAAAACTTCCCACTTTCAGTATTTATCCTTCTTTTTGTAACCTCTTGACTTTCATTCCAGTCATTATATGGCTGCTATTGTAGATAGTCACCATTTATCCTTTAAATCTATCCATAGTGGTGTTCCTCAGAATTATGTTCTATCCCCAACTCTTTTTTTTTTTTTTTGCATCAATGATCTATCTCTTACTGTGTCTCCTCTCCACTCTTAAGCTGATAACTCATCACTCATCATTATTACTTCCAATTTAAAAGACTCATTCAACAGCAAACAAATGATGCTAGGAGGATAGCCTTAAAGCAACAGACTTCTGATCTTTCTCATACCTATAGTTGTGTTAAAGAAGATGTGGTTGTTTTCAATGCTTCAATAACTCAGCTTCTTCATCTATCTACTTGATATAATCTTTCATACAACTATAAAATCTTCTTTGAAAACAACTTTAACCTTTTTTTTTTGTCTCTCTCTCGTGATCTTTATTAGTTAGAAGATCACATTATGTTATTTCTAACAAGTTTATAGGAAATTTGCTGTTCTGAAGCGCCTTTGGAACTTCTTCTCACTATCCCAGTTGCTAGCTCTACATAAGGGCGTTGTTTGCCCTTCTATAGAGTATGAATCACATATTTGGGGTGGTTCCACACATACTGCTGTCCTTGATAAAAAGAGTGGTCTAGGGTTTGTCGACTCTTTAACTCTCCTACTCTAACTCTCTCCAACCTTTCTAGCCATTGAACTGTTGCATCACACTCCTTGTTCTATTGTTATTACAATCAATATCATTTTTTTTAAAATTTCCAGGCATGTACCTCCTTCTTTGAAGAGTTCCTACGACTAGTATTTCAAACAGTCTCAACCATTCTTCGCTCAACTCTATGACCCAGAAGTTACTACTATTATCAATCTTACATGTACTCTACTGGTAAACTCTGAAACATGTTTTCCTCCCATTTACTTACTATTTAAATATATAAATAGGGTGTATTAGCTATATGGTTTCATTTAGAACAGCGATTCCCAACCTGGGGTATGTGTACCCTTGAGGGTACTCAGAAGACTGGTTCGGGGTACGTGAAAATAATATTGGTAATGGCGGAAAAAATGAAAAAATGAAGGAATAGACAAACCAACCATTAATCATATTGCGGGGTTATGCATGTGTCCTCCCCTCATCATTTATTAAGAGCCATGTTTGAAGACTTGTACATCAATGAATTATTTTAATTATTATGAACTTTCATTTTAAGGTAATGTGGTTATAAATTACTTAAAGTTTTTATTTGTTTTGATCTTAGACTATTATAAAAATTGAAATAAAATGCAAAATCAAAAATAGAAGCCCATAAAAGTCATTAATTTGAGTCTTTTGATTATTTAGCTATCCCTAAGAACATTACTATCTAATAAAAATAAATTTTTTGCATGAAGAGATGAGTGGGTGGGGGCACTAATACATGATAAACCTAATCAAGGGGTACAGGAAAGGAAAAAGGTTGGGATGCGCTGATTTAGAGCACTATTTAATTACTTTAAAAAAATGATTTAGTTGGGTTAAACAAACAAAAAAAGAACTGCTGGTTTAAACAAACACGCTCTGTTACATATATAGGGGTCATACTCATTTTTAGGGGTCAAAAAATAGGAAAATATGACACTTTTAATGAAAATGTAGGAAATAATTTAAAAAAAAAAAGTAGGTCAAAATTTAATGCTAAATTATTAATAGTTCTTTTATTTTTTGTGTATATACTATTTTTTCCTACACATTGGTTACAATATCAACTCTTTGTCACTGTTAATTTATGCTGTACTGTGACTCGATTTCTATTTTGTCGATAGGACATCAATAATCGATACAGCTAATTAATACAGAACTTAACGCGTCTTAAATTTGCAATTATATTTTCTATAGGGTAATCATAATCATGTTCAAATATCAAACTTACTTTTGTTTCCAATTTAATACTAATAGAAATGAAATAAATTATATTACAAACATTAAGCTTGGTGAGTTTTTTATTATTATTCATGAAATCATATTCATCACAAAAATAATTAAAATTTTCCATAATGTTTACAATTAAAACTAAAATGAAAAAATAACAATTTGAGAAAGTAATGTAATGATAGAATAACTACATAAAATGAAACAATATGACACACCAAAATTCTCCAATGCTTACAGAATAATTATTATTTATTTTCTTTGGCTCATGTTTTTTTGCTGATTGCACAGTACCATATGTAGTGCAAGCAGCAGTTCTTTATTTTTTTCTGCATCTTCCTTTTGCTCAATTTCTTATCATACAAAGCAGTGGTACTCTCATTAACTTTTTTGCAAGCTGCTTCAAGCACAGTCTGCCCTATCTATAGTCCTTTCATGTCATTAATCTTTAATGCATTCTTAATCCTTATATTGGCTTCTTCAACCAAGGAATTGTAGTTATTGGTTTGTTGTAGCTTTAGCTTCTTTTTTCTGAAGGGATTTTTCTTTAAAGATAGCTTCTTTCGTTTCTCGTGATTTCCATTTTTCATTTCAAATAGCTCTTGTTCTTTCCTTTGTCTTCCTCTTTTTTGTTTTTATAGTTGGACCTCTATCAGTTTCTCATCCTCCAATCTCTCTAAATAAGATTTATGAGCATTGACTCCCCTTAATGAAGTCCTTTGATATGGGCACCTTATGGACTTCATAACCAAATTGCTTTAAGAAATCTTTGATGGAAGAGTAATGCGCTAACTGATGCCTGAGAAAATGTTGGTTCTGGAATCTGTTAAGGTAATTGGATGTCTGTGAAAAACCATGTTCAACTCAACATCAGCATTTCCGTGCGGAATGATGAGGAAAGCTTTAACCAGACTCCAACTGAGAATACCTACATTGATTAAAGAGTTTTAGTTTTTCAGAGAGAAAATCTTACTCCAATACTGATCAACCCTGATTTGAATTTTTTTCCTTCAACTTCAACAAATATTGGGTGAAAAAAATTAAAAAGAGTAGGAAAAGTATGACATTTCCTACTGTAGTAGGAAAAGTAGGAAAATAGGACAGAATATAAACCATATATATATATATAGCGTCGGGCGGGGTGACGTGGACCACTTTAGGTATAACTTGGTCTCCCGACTCTCTCCTAATGCACTTTTTGGAAATTTTTTTTTTTGTAAATCACGGCCCTATAGTCGGGCATAAGCACACAAAAAAATAATAATGTAATTCTAATAATAAAAGTTTTATTAAAGTTTGAATAACGCCGAGTCAGCCCGACCGTGGAGGGGTGAAAGGGGCCAACATTGAGGGTGACTCGGACGCATCTGTTTATAATTCGTCTTTTTACGTAATAATTTCAATTTTATATTTTAATTTTTACTTAATATAATAATTATTTATCATATTAAAATTCGTAATAAGTAATAAAAATGTCAATAAATGATAATAAAATACGAATATAAATAAGGTGGTCCGTTCACCCCTCTCCGCCCAAAAATTTTGACACTTTTTTGAACTCGTTTTTTTTATTAAAATTTCATTTTTTTAAAAAATTTTCACTTAATATAAGTAACTTTTTATTACATTTAAATTAATTATACGTAATAAAAATGTCATAATAATACGTAAAATACGCAAAACAATGGTGGTCCGAGCACCCCCTCATCAATTTTTACGGCGGGGTGAATCGGATCCAAAGTTAGGCCCCGTTTTTTTTGGCCACTAATACTGCTTGGATCAAAAAAAATTTTTACTTTGCCAGTTTAAAGCTAACATACTCGAGTGTATCCACTGAAAAAAATAATTAAATCGTATCCACAATTTTTCAATTTTTATAACGAAGTAAAAAACCACATTTTTCAAAAGTGAAGTTCTATTGAAGGAATTTTGTACCTAATTTCTAACATTTTTTAAAAATATAAAAAACTTTCTAGAATTAAATAATTGACTCTAAATAAAACTTGTAGTACTATCGCGTGGCTATAAAATGAGCGAAAAATTTATTTTTTTTTATTATATTTTTTATTTATTTAGAGGGACGAATCACCTCCTAAAGAAATATTCCAACCACGTATCGCTATATATATATATATATATATATATATATATTATATAATATATATATATAATATAATATATATATATATATATATATATATATTATATAATATATATATCTGTATATATATATATATAATAGTCACAGCAAAGGAAGTCAGACTTATGTCTAAAAATTTGTTTGGATATAGGTCAAGATCATTATGGGGAAATAATGCTATAAATGATTAATATTATTTTATTTTTGGTTTTCTTGCAGTTTCTTTTCAATGTAAACGTTGCATGAGCAATTTTTCAAGCGTTCTGTGTCATGAGGTGACGCTATTTTTTTTGCGGTGTGATTTCATTTGGTTTCTTTTGTGGATATTCTGGTGCTCATACTTATTTTACATAATAATTCAACCATGAGTCCAAAGCCACTGACAAACGAGGGAAATGGTCCGACTTCTCACTTTGGGGGGAGAAATAATCAGATGGGTCCAAAGCAACTGTCAACGAACAGGGTGGGCAAAATCTACCATACTTGCGCTTCTTACTGCTGCTCATGAGCTTCCTCCAAACACCATACCTCAACATAAAAAGCGCCAAGGATTGAATAGAAAGACCACACTGGGTACATATCGCTTGGATAACCGCCAGAGAACTCAAGGAAATGTACCCTATCCTTCTCCAAAATGTCTCTG
>JABUQX010038840.1:70000-75000 GCA_015478945.1 Trachelipus rathkii
AAATAAACGTAGATAAGAGTAAGCTTATGGTTGTGAGTGAGGAAGTCCTCGGTGTGAGTTATTTTAGATGGTGAGCATCTGGAACAAATGTCTTGAGTTTAAATATTTTAGGATATATGTTTGTGAAAAAGGGAATGGATGATGCAGATTGTAGTAGGAAGTGTGAATGGAAGAAGGTGGCTGGTGCATTAAATCGTTTGATGGTTCTAAAAGCAGGATGGGAATGGAAAAATCAAATTGATAAAATCAATTGAGTTTTTCACTTGATATTTGACTCCAAACAAAAAATCATGATTTTTTGATTTTTTTGGGTTTTTTGCTTTTTATATATATTTTTTATTTTTAATTTTTGTATATTTAAGCGATTTAACTTCAATAGAAATAAAAAATTAATAATAATAATTTAAGCAATTTAACTTGTCTTAAGACATCACTATTGTCAACAACCGATCATGTTTCAAAAGTTTTTTTTTTATTTCTGTGTAACATTTATAATATTACAAATAATCTGAACAGTCCGTAACATAGATTGAATAAATCACTTCAAAATAATACTATATCGAACTTAAAATAGTTTTTAAAATTTAATTTCGCGTGACGTCACGAATTGAAAAAATCCTTCCTGATTTTCATTTTGATCTTATATGAATGAATAAATTCATAAATCATTAATGTGTTTTCAAGATGGACAATCTAGGGACATGCTAATAGTGTGAGAGGAATTGATAAGATGAGGATGACGTATTAGAGATGTGTGTGGTGTGAAGAAAGAGTAAATGAGAGAATAAATGAAAGTATTGAGATGGTTTGGTCTTTGGAAAGGATGGATGATAGTCGGTTAGTTAAGCTGCTGTTATGTGGTGAGTGTTCGGCGAATTGACGCTGGGAGACCGAAATAAAATGGATTGGATCAGTAAAGGAATGCCTGGAGGAGATAAATGTGTGGTTTGGCAGAGAATGAGAAAAATTCGGCGATAATTAGAGTGAATGGAGGGAGGGGGGTGTGTGAGGGGGTATGGTTGTGGCCACCTGGCCATTGGATGAACCCACATTGACGAGGTGCCATAGTGAGGTCCGTTGCGGTCCGTGTAAGCTCTAGGGTGGATTTTCTGACTGCGACGAATTCCTCGCTAAAAGGTATAAAGGGGCGGTAAGCGCTGGGTTTTCTTTTCGACTTGCGCATATCTTCTGCACTACTTTTCTGTTTCGTGCATGTTATTAATGCACATTACCCAGTTCTCGGAGAGAAAGTGGGTGATGATATATATATAATATTATATTATTATATATATATATTATATATATATATATATATATATAATATATATATATATATATATAATATTTATATATATATTTATATATATATATATATAGTATAAATATTATATATATATATATATATATATATATATATTATATATATATATTATATATATACTATATATTATATATATTATAATATATATATATAAGATTGAAATTATCTCTTTATCTAGATCACCTCTATAATCAGCACATATCTAATTACTCGTAAAACGTCAAAACTCACAGCAAAGTATAATATCCGAAACATGGCATAAGATGAATAATATGCGCATATAATAATATAATCTAGCAGTTGCACTGAACCTCGGCTGTATACATTCTAGGTTGGAGTTATCTTAGTGCAATACTCTCATTCGAATCCTCGTGTAACTATATTGCTCAGCGTCACATAACACGTCTTGTTGCTTTATCACGGAATTTTACATTATTCCATCAATGCACCACTCTTAGCACTGCCAGGTATAATATGATAGATTTCATGCGAGAGATCTATGCATGGACGTAGTGACCTACTTCAGATATTTTAACATATGCTTTGCTAAAGCATCTCAGTTCTACTATATTATTAAATCATATATTTAAGGATCTAGATAGTAGAATATCATAGTGAGTATAAGTTTGAAGTAAATTCACTCTAAATATTAGTACTATATATCAGGTGAGTGAATTTATAGTGAGGCAAATATTATAAGTATATACTATTAGAAAAATACTATCTTAGCTTGTAAATAAAAGTTATATTTGTATTTAGTTTATATACGGTTCTTACTACTTATTGATCTATTAATACCATAATGGGGCGTTTGTTATTTCGTAGGTTATACGATGAGTGATAATTATTATTTATTTTGTATATAATTATGTTATTATTTTATTACGTTATTGAAAATTTGTTACTAGTAATAACACTTTATAGTTATTGTTTTATTTTAATAATTTTTTTTTTATTTTATTTATTATTTATTTTATTATATTATTATTCTATATAATATATATATATAGTTTAACCTTTTAATTTAAATTATGCTTTGTTTTAATCTATAGATATATTAATATATGGAAGCAATCTTTATTCTAGATACGGAATTAATGTGACTAAGTGATGGAAACGTCGAATGAAAGCACGCTACTCATGGTTAATTAATTAATTAATTCGTGTGTAATATTCCTTATAATAATATACTATATAGTGAGTACTTATTTGTATATTATTTGGTGCTATATCTTATAACTGCTTTTATTATAACTGGTAATTGAGTTTTTCTATGTGAGTGTATAACGGATAGTCAAGACTAGCTACTTTCTTTTCGATCGATAAATCGTCCCGATAACTCAGTTATTATTCCGTGCTGTTATTTGGTGTTAGTCGTTTAATTCATTTTATTCAATCACTTTCTTGAGTGAGTGCCAATGACCACCCCGGTCGCTAAAAAATGCTTTGATATATTATATATATATATATACTATAATATATATATATATATATCTATTATTTATACCCTCACACACTCGTATATTATTATATTCTCCTAAATATATGTACATACGTATCAGTATATACTATATACTACTACATATAATATATCTATATACCTATCTCAATAAAATCAATTATATATATATATATATATTTATCTAATATCCTATTATATATATATAATATCTATTATATATATATATTATCTATACTATATATATATTACATCTATATTATATCTATTATATATCATATATTATATATTATTATACTAATATGTTATATATATATACCTTATAGGTATACTTATTCCTTCTATATATAGCTTATATTGATCCACAAACTATTACCTAGGGTACGTATATATCTTATCGCACCACTAGTAAGTTACTAATTATGTATATATGACTAGCCTATATTATTATTAAATATATTATATTATATATATATATATAATCACGACTCATATTACACTATATTTATTACGCATCACCGGTACTATATGATTATCGGATCGGTCGCCCTTCACGTGAGTAGGTATACTAATAGATAATACTATATAGCCCTATATATCATCTATTATTATATAATATTTTATTATTTATATATATTATATAGTTATATATATATATATCTCTATATATTATATATATATATATATATCTACTATAATCATACTATAATTTACTATATACTCATACTATTAGTATATATACTATATTATATATAACTATTTATATATATATATATATTTATATACTTATATATATATATCTCTATACTAATACTATTATATAGTTCTACTACAGCCTCTATACTATACTTTATACATAATATATCCAGTACCTCAGTCAATAGCTAATATAGTGGTATTAATATATATACGTTTATGATCACTATTCTATAGTACCCTCTATGCGTCACCTAGATATTATTATGATATTATCAATAGATTCATGTATAATCTGTGCTCATTAATTACCGATGTAAATTATTGATGGATCTGCTTCGTCACCGATTGAAAATGGATGTGAAGGAGAGTGCTGGTAGGATACTATTGAAAATCTGCATAACATGGCTGTAAACTGAAGAGGTAGATATCATGGATTGTGTGTGGAGGTTTAGATTGTGCAAAGAAGGAAATATATGATATTTTTGGATGAGAGTCATTAGCAAGGAGGTAGGTAATGGGTAGAGTGAGAAAGTTGAAGAATGTTGTAAAATTTGCAGGTATAGACGAAATTACTGTGAAATAGACCAAAGAACGAAACGATATTAGTGATTGATGTTGGCTATTGGAAAGCTGTGCAACAAGCGTTTATGAGAAGGTATAGTTCCAGCGTATTGGAAAGAGACGCAGTAATAGTACATACTTAAATATAAGGGTAAAGGGGATAAGGGAAACTGTAAGAATTATAAGGGAGTTAGTTTATTTAGCGTTGTAGAGAAGATATATATGCTGGTATTGTGGTCGAAAGAGTGCCTTGAGTGACTGAGGGACTCATTGGTAAAGAACAAGGTGTGTTTAGAAATGGTAAGAGATGTGTGGATCAATCTTACATTGAAAAACTGATTGAAGAATGAGAAGAGAGAGATAAAGAATATGTGGATATGGTCAGGTTTTTAGTTATATGTAACTTAATTTGCAACAGACTTATGGTAGGATTAATAGGGAAGCTCTATGGCAGGTGTTATAAATATATATTGTGATGGTGGTAGGCTTCTGAATTTTAAAAAAGTATGTATGACGATAGTGAAGCGTATGTAAGAATAAATAGAGTTGAAAGTGATTGGTTTAATATTAAAAGCGGAGTGAAGCAGGGATGTGTTATGTCTCCTTGGTTATTCAATTCGTATATGGATGGGGTTATGTAAAAATTAGAGGAGGGGGGGAAGTAGCAGGGGTAGGTGTTAGAATGACGGAGAATGGAAGAGAGTGGAGGATGCCCTATCTATTATATGCAGATAATTTGGTTTTGTGTGGCGAATCTGAAGAGAGTTTGAGAGGATTGGTAGAGGGATTTGGCAGGGTGTGTTAAAGGATTGGTTTGAAATTAAACATAGGTAAGATTAAGGTTATGGTTGTGAGTGAGATCAGTCATCGGTGTGAACTTATGTTGGATGGTGAGCAACTGGAACAGGTGTCTAAGTTTAAATATTTAAGATATATGTTAGATGCAAAGAGAACGGATGA
>JABUQX010038841.1:0-20000 GCA_015478945.1 Trachelipus rathkii
ATTACAAAAGGATAAATAATAACATATCAGTTATAGTATTTTAATTATAATATAGATATTTTTTATTTAATATTAAGTGCTAATAAAATAATTTTATATACATATCTTATAAGAAAAATAGGAAACAATACTAA
This sequence comes from Trachelipus rathkii, assembly GCA_015478945.1. Taxonomy (NCBI): domain Eukaryota; kingdom Metazoa; phylum Arthropoda; class Malacostraca; order Isopoda; family Trachelipodidae; genus Trachelipus; species Trachelipus rathkii. The sequence goes on from JABUQX010038841.1 coordinate 135, forward strand.
TTATATGTTTGATATGCTATTGTTACCAGATTCTTATTCACTCAAATATACTATTTATGATATCATGAGGTATATATTTAGTAGAATAATAAAAATTTTATATAATATTATTATTAATAAAAAAAAATATATAATATATATATAATTAAGATAATTTATACTATGGATTATAATACACCATTATTGCAGGCAAGCGGGAGGGGGTGGTAACCCAACTAGCAGCCAAAACCACTTATACAAGTGAGTGATCAGTGGCTATGGAATGAGCTCTAGTGAAATATGCATATGCCGATAGTGCAGTGGTTAATGACTCATTCATCAGATCGTTGAAAGAGTAGGCAAACATCAGTATGAGAACAGTAGAAGATATTCTTAATCCTTCTATATCTTGTTGCTTAGAATAGATACACTCTATAAAGCTCATTGGAAAAATCAGCTAGACAGTAATCTTGCTAAGTTAAGGTTATGTCTATCGCATTTCAGTAATCAGTTATTTTTTGTGTATTATAAAGTCACATTCTGTACTAACTATAATATGATATATCTGACATAGCGATATCTTGTTAATTTATAATACTCTCTCTTCTCGAATTATCGGACCTATTGTCTAAGTACGACTATACGAATATCAAGCGACACGTATGCAAGAAAGATACGATCCAATCTTTAGAAAACATGAAATTGAAGGAATCTATATATAAATAATATATCGTTTTTTATATAAATAGAATATATTTATTAAGGAACAAAAACGAATACAAATCTTTGAAAACCTTTATAATTACTGAACGAAAATTATTTGAGTAACATATATTGTTCAAATAATATATAATGAAACATAATGTAATAAGATTTTTTATATGATTATGTAACTTTTGAGATGATTTAATATTTAAATATAATACAATAAGTATTCTTAAAGGCTTTTCATCCTTAAAATGAATTAATAGTTTTACTTATTGACTTTACAGTTTAGCAATCGAATTGTGTAAATAGCTCAATCAATTCGGCAGGTATATTGTGAAAAATGTCGTACGGGTTAGGTCTCTTATTAATTTCATTAAAGGCATACAAGTAGATTCAGCATGAGCGGGTTAGGAACTTGCTAATGCATTAACGGATCATAGTTACTGATATACTATATAGGACAACTCTGATTTAGTAAGTGCGCGATGATTGAAACAGTCTTCTGAGTTCAACTCATGAGAATTTACACAAAGTTAGAATTAATTACTGTAAGTTGATAAGTAGGGTATGTCACCTCTCTCTAAATAAATTATCGATAAGCCTAAAAATCTGTAGTTACGTTCAAATGATTATAAGACTTTTATTATAATTATATATAATTATATAGAAGTTTATATATCAATAACTGAATACAGGATAGATAGATATTTAAGTATCTAGTTCAATGTAAAACCTATATTTCCTCGAGTAAATTTATTTTATAAAGGTAAAAGTTTTATGTATATTATAATAATTATATCGGTATATATATTTTTCAGATATATATATGACTGTAATTATACTCTCTCATATAGTATTGGAATATAATATATCATAAACGTACTATAGCAATGCTGGAACTATAAATAAAAGCTTAAAAGAAAAAAGATGGTCCTTACATTTTAGTTATATAATAAACTATATCTATAATATATTATTATTATATATATATATATATATAATATTATATATATTATATATAATTATTATATATATAGTATTTAGAGAGGATAATCCATATATCTATATTAATAGATTATTTAGTTTCCATGACATGCATGCGTACCAATACATAGAGGAAGGCTGGACATCATTGATAATCTAATATATAATATAATATAATATATATTATATTATAAGTATATTATATCTTAATATAACCGATAATATTAACTCAGATTTTGAAAAGTATAATATATTAGTATTAGAAGGTTTACTTGAACATAAAATCTATTCTCCTGCCAATTTCTGTGAATTCTTACTATTATTTATAATAACAAGTAATGTAGCTTCGTCAGTCCATTGATTCTAGTAGATATATGTGTTTGCATAAGTCGATATTAGAGGATACTATACGATAGATTGAGCAATCTTACTTCATTGAGACTGTTCTACATTCGTTATCTGTCTCTGAGCTAGAATTGTACGCAGATGAAGCTCATCGCAGTCTATATGGCTATAACCTATCTGAGTGCCTATGGATGAATTGATGCGTAGAATAAACCTAAACCTCGAGATCAAAACGAAAATTTAATTTATTAAAAAATATTAATATAATATTAAGAATAGTAAATAATTAATAGTATATATATAAATCTATAATTAAATATAAAAAAAAAATATATACTAAATATATATATATTATATATAATATATAAATTAGTTATACAATCAGTTCTAGAAAGTTACTTAACGCATAGCTTATTTCTCTTATATGGAATCAGCTGTGAAGGATTTGCTACAAGGAGTGTATCTCTTGCAAATATCCTCGTTGCTGTAGATAGCAATGACTAATTTGATAAGATACAATCGAAAGATCATCGATAGTTAACGGCTAGATTGACTATATATATGGTATTGTACTAAAGCTTTATATGATGAGAAAATCTAATATTGATAATGCCAATATTAATATTTAGTCGCATACTGAGAGCTGTACTAATATTTGTCAATTATATATTAAAAGTGAGTATCAATTCGTACTGTATACGTAGTCTGACATAGATGCCCTTTTATACAATGTATGAGATTTATTATACGTGATAGTAATAAAGCGTTCTACTAGGCAGATAAACTCCATAGGTTTCTTTTTCATCTATTGCATACACTGACAGCTCGACATCTGCTCGTTGGGATTTATCTCAAACACGTCTCTCAATTAGTTCAGCTGTATGCTATATGTCTGTCTCAGGTATTCTTTATATCGTGTCTTCGATAATTCATAGTACGATGGACTATAAAATCGATATCATAGATATGTCGAAATGTTTGCCTACAAATCGTCTAAAAAGGTGAATCATATGATATGTTGACTATTCGATAATATTCTGTATATAATACTAATATATAATTACCTGAATAATTCATAGATAGAACACTGAAAGCTCTTGGTCAGTAATATATCATGTACTGATATCCTATCAATATTGTTATTCGAGTATTAGTAAGAATAGGAGAGTAATATTAATGTAGTTAAAATATTTTTGAATAATTACTTATATATTTCATTTATTAAACTCTTTCAACGAGTACGATTAGATAGAATATTAATTCCTACTGAATTGGATGGACCATATATTTATAATTATTAATTATTATATATATAATTTAATACTATATTAATATATATATATATATCATTGTATTATAATTTATATATAATATATATATATATATATATATATTATCTAATATATATTATATAGTGGGTACTTGAGCTTATAATATGGGTAAGTAGCAGTATATAATATATATAATATAATATATTTATTATTTATATTATATATATATTTATATATATGATAGTATATTATATATATACTTAATAATATATATATATTATATAATATTATCTATATATATATATATATTAGATATATATATAATATATATATTATATATATATATTTATATCCAGAACATTTAATTAGTCCTATTAAATTATAATAAAATATAAGGAAATATATATATATATGTCTTATCTATTTTTTTTAAAATATATATTAAGTTGATAAAGGCGAAAAAATTTTTTGGTCTGGTAGAACCACGGCAACATCGATATTTATAATAAATTACAGCATGTTTGAGCAATACAAAAATTGCTATAATTCGTTTAATGATATTTAAGCGTTATGTGAAAGAAAGGTCACAATAATATTCTAGAGCTCTCACTGATTAGTTTATGTGTAATAACGATTCTTAATATATTCATTATCCATTTATATACTTATCAGCACTATAGACAACCGAATGTATCAAACCTCATAACTGAAGTGTTTGAATAAGCAATAGACTAGATTAGAACAAACAAGTAAGTAAGATAAATTAGCCCGTATCGTGTAGATACATCGTAGGCTATTACTGATATATATATAATTGTGTTTATCACCATCAGATATAGGCCATTGTCATTCTCATTAGCATTAGCATTTTGGACCATATATATACTAATAGTATATACGGGATATTTTATCTCTTAGAGCGCTGTGTTTACGGGATGAGTATAGAGAAGGTAGATGCATAGAAGTTGACAGATCAATAATTCCGTCTATTATTCATAATATATTAATATAAAGTCACGAGATATTATCATAAACTAGTTTAGATAGGATATAATCGGATTTTCATCACACATATTCTTAGTATCTCGGTAATTTTCTTGTAACTTAATTCTTCGTCTCGTACGACTGTCAGTGTGCATCTTGCATCATTCTGTAGAACTAACGCAGCGCATATATTATATTATGTATGAATATATGAATGATCTATAGGTAGCTTACACTATATGCTTGCTTACTCTTGTAACAGAGTAGGAAGGAAAATTTCTTAATTAATTTTAAGTTATTATATATATTGATTATATTATATAATAAGTACGTACCTTTTACTTTAAATATTATTTTATAAATACTTTTTATTTATTTTTTATCACTCAAACTTCCTAATTATTTAATTTATATACATTGTAAATATTTTAATTATAAAATATACTATCAATAATATATATAGTTATATTACTCGCGCCGTTCTAATAAATAGACAGTTTAAACTAGTTAGGTTATGATAGTTTTGTTAGAGAGGATATGGATAATAAGTCCTATATATGAGTATTTTAATAATAATAACTTATAATTGATAATATAGTTAAATTAAAGTATTAAATTTATATTTGTAAAGTGAAATCTGTCCAGAATTTATAAAATACATTAATGACTGCATTACTCGATTTATTCAATTATAATAATTTAAATTAATTTGAATATTTTCTTCTATCTGTTCTAAGTAAAATTCCAAGCTATGGGAGTACATAGATATTCATATTTATAAATAAATATAATAATTATATTATATGGAACTATATATAATAGCAAGCGTTCATATTGCTGATTCAGAGCGAAATAATATAACTAAAAATTACTGCGGTAGTAATAGTATAATTATGTGTGCCGGCCAGTGAAATCGGACGAATAAATTTTGAAAAAAAGAATTTGATCTTTCTCTCTCTCTCTCTTCTATAATAATAATTTTTATTATGATATTTCATATATTTTGATATACTATTCACTAAGGAAAAAATTTCTAAAGTATCAAAATATTTCTAAGTTCAGTAAAAGTAGTTAGTAAGTTTTATTATAGAAAATATCTTTAGTGGCAGCACTCTGGCATAATTCCATGAAGCTTGCACTAATGAAGACGCTCTTTTACTTAAATAGACAATTAACATTAACGCATACGCTTTTGAGAGTCTTAAATTCTTGTCGGTAATTTAGTAAGAATTGTTTTGGATATTAATAAAATAATTCTTTACTAGAAATAGATAACTGATTAACACTGTATTCTCTAACATAATATAAATAGTGCATGTAACGTCAAGTGTAGATTATATATTTGTAAATAGATTTAAAGCTATTATCTAAGGAACATCACTTAATTTTAAATAATTCTGATTGATAGACCTATATTTCTTATTTCCCAAGTAATCAGTCCATAAAAGCATGAATGATTCTGTATATATAGTATATCTATAAGTTATATATATTGATATATATATACTATATATACTATATTTATTATATATATATCTATATAATAGTATATATAATATATATATATATTATATATATATATCATAGAAATATCTGTCCTACTTATTACAATAACTACTAACATCATACTTATATTTTCTTAAACTAAATAAATAATAAAAATATGAAACCCGTAGATATACAATTATATATAATATACTAAGCGCCCATGGGTAGGCGCACTGCCTCTTTTATGTGTGACTAGTTGCTTTTACCTACAGTTCCAAAATCATCGATAGTTTATAATAAAAAATATATCGATATTTTTATCAGATTGACTGCAAATCACTATTACCAAATTCATATCGTGTAAATTTCGAGACAATATTATTAAGATGTGTATTTCATAGGTCCGCTTTAACTCTGTAATAGGTAACTATTTATATAATATACTTAATATATTTATATATAAAATATCGTTCAGATACTTATACTATATTAAGTATAATAGTATATGAGATAAAATATTTTATACAAATGAAAAATTATAAAAAATATCTAGTATATATTTATATAATTATTAATTATTTTTTTTATAAATTTAGCGTATTAATAAAATAGTACAAGAAAAAGTGATAACGAACTTTGTTATGCTGATTTGGAAACCGTCTTTTTCACTAATAATGATATTTTGATTACTTGAGGATGAACATATATAAATGAAATCCTGGTACCAGCGTAAATCGCTATAGTGAGATGGGGACCTAACTACTATATAAGAGCCATAAAGATCACCGTGGTGAGCAGTTAATAATGGATATTATTAGTAGCTATCATATGAATATATGAATGAGTGATGTGAGTATCCTAATAATTGTCACTTACATACATATATAAATAAGGCAACATGGGACTATCCTATTCGTGTATGACAAAGAAAAAAACTTAGATTGTATATACAAGGTTGATTATTTTAATATACAAAAGATCTATGACTTTTGATTTATGGTTTTTTTGATTTCTTTTATAAATTAATATAGATAAGTTACGATTCAGTATCTAATTTCAATGAGTATTTTTCACCTGTAAATCTTTCTCGAAGTTAATATGATAATACTTGCCATCTCAATGCTTCCTCTCTTATACCATGAATCAAGAGTCTAATAAAGAACTCCGATAGATCGTTATAGTGTATTCACTATCATATTTATACAGTATAGTCAAAGTATATATATTTATTGTAAATATTTACAATATTTTCCTATCTAAAGTCAAGAAATAAATTTAACTAATATATATATTTATAGGTAATAATATTAAGGTAAATATTTCCTCGTTTATAAAATATAATAATTAACAAAAAGAATTTTTCCCCTAAAAATATTATAAAAAAAAGAAAAATAATAAAATCCAATATCCATATATTATATAATTATCAATAATATATATAATCTATATAAATATTATATTATATATATTATATTATATTATATATATTATAATATATCTATATTATAAATTATAATATATATTACGGAGTATGTTGACTCAATATCTAGGTAGAGATTATTATTTTTATCGGCATTCATATGATCACCATTAGGGTATAGGATTAGATACTACTGAGTTCTAAAGGTCGATATAGGACAATCTAGTTCGGTTGCGTAATAAGATTTGAAGTATCACAGATTATATGTGTATAGTGTATATACTATAACATAGATTACATTCATTAGCCACTTAGAAACAAGTAGTTATCTTAATACGATATATATAAAATATTAATATATAATTATATATTATATATTATCTTATATATATATTTATATATTATATCTATTATATATATTAATATATATATATATAATATATATATATATAGTGATATAAGTTAAATTGGTATCTACACTGCACCTATGGATAAAAAATATTTTTTGGATGATTGCCTAGATTAGGCTCTAAATTGTATATTAGCGTGATACATTTTAAAGGAATACTTTTTTAAAGACATACAGATATTATGTGAGCTGTATTCACTTTCCTCTATGTAGGTACGCTATGCTAATGTCTGGTAACTAAAAGACTAATAGGACAATGCTTTTATCTCTAAACTAATATATTATATTATATATTTATTATATATATATATATATATTATAATATATATATATATATTATAACTACATATAATATAATATTTATATATATTATTATATATATATATATATATATATATTATTAATTATATTAATATATATATAATATATATATATAATATAATATTAATAATATAATATATATCTTAATCCTAAGCTAGTCTATTTTATTATCTTTTTATGTATTTTATGGGCAATATAATAATTAACTTACTTTAAATATTACGGGAGGTTTCTTGAACTGAAATCTATTTTCCTGGTCGTTTTGCAAAATTCTTCTAATATTCTCTATAAAATGTCTTCTATTTTCCATGTGTAGAGCTCAGAGAATTTTCTCATTTAAATAAACTAGCGGCGTATCAGTGAGGAAATTCCTGGGAAGATTGGAACATCGACGTCTTGTTCTACGATATCTGATATGCGATACACTCGCAACATAAAATATTTAATATCTGTCAATACTGTAAATGTTATGCACTTTGCAAATGTGTCGTTTCATTTATTCTACTTGTTTATTATTTTATCAATAGCTGTAGAGTATATTGAGCTGTATAATATATGGTAGATGATTAAATGATAATTATGAAATTTCTATGTGAAACAGCATTCCTTTCGACAGTGAAATAAGACATTACTAAGATCGTACAATACCTAAATAAATATTCATTAATGCCCGGGGGAGAAAAGTTTCATTTGAGACTCCATTGCTTAAGTATAATGAGTATATAACATGTAAAAAAACACACCGAGAAACTATATTGGTATATGTTAAATTAGAAATTAGTTAACTGTTAAATCTTATCATTCTAAGAGTATTAACAAAAATGTAGAATCATTTTGATGATTCATAAGCATAATTTTGATAGGTAGATATCTAGATTGCCTTATCGTCTATGCCTTAATGCTCAGCACAGATCTAATAGCAAATTCCAATTTTAATACGTATAATAACTGTTCTTAAAAAAAAAAAAAAACATATTTCTATAAATAGCATCTCCTGGCTTAAAATTAATTATATTCGCATAATGTCGTGTAGGTGATTTGAGTTATATAATGTGTCGTGGAATCTTATTAACGCATAACTGAGTAGATAAAGACATCGATAGTATATTATTTTTTATCATTATAAATAAAATGATGTCACATTTTAATCATCTTTACTTTATTAAATATAGTACTACTCTTTTTCATTTTAAGGTTCCTTAATGTGCTCTAAATATTATCTTATAATCGAAGAGTAGTATTTATCGATAATAATTAGTAGCTATATCATATATTCATAGATTATCGGTTATTAGTAATAGATATTATAAAAGTAAGTGAATTATACAGATTAGAGGAGACATACATTGACAGAGCAATACTAAATTTATATATACAAATTATGAATGCAAAGCCTGAGAAGGTCAGTTTGTTAGCCTGCACAGCAGAACCTGTTCTAGCGTATATTTTAGTGTAATGACCAATCTAATGCAAAATCATCTAAGCATTACAAGAGATTATGAGAAGATACAATAAAGATATAATCACTCTTTTCTGAATTTATGTCTTACATTTTTTCGTATAATCGATGATACGTGAGCACTATGTCCGATAACTAAGATATATATAATTAGATTGTGTACTCACAATATATATATAGCTACTACTCGATATATATATATAATATATACTATATATATATAGTATATAATTATAATATTATAGATTATTATATATAAATTATATAGATATATTATCTATATATATACTAATATATATATATATATATATATTATATATATATATATTTATATATATAATATATATATATATATATATATATATATTCTAATATATATTAGTATTGTACTATTCTAATATATTCAGTTGACTACTATCCTACTTCACCGTGACAGAGCCCTATATTCAAGAGGAGGTGGTAACTCACGAGTATAATCAATTTTAATAAATCCTCTCCCTAGATTCTTATCTTTAGTCAGAGCGACTTGAATTACTATTTGTCTTTCTTAAATATTTATTTGGTTTTGTGCTTAATAATTAAAACATCGTTACTAATATGTTATCTATTTTTTATTTGCTCAAATCGGTGATTATTCTGATTTGCTGATATCAAATGCAGTCCTTTATGTAGTGTTTTAGCAATTAGATACTCAGCAATCATAGCTGTGCACTGTAGATCTCTACGTAATAGGTGTCTATTCAATACTACCATGTTATCTCTATAAGTTAGAACTGATGTAAACCCTGCCAAACCATGAAAATTGCACAAAGCGTTGCTTTTTATTTCATTTCCTATGTGTAAAATCTTGAATGATCAATAGATGACATGTAGTCTGTAGTTGCGCTTGAAATAAGTCTCTTAGCGTGAGACAATACCTGCATATAACATATCTCTGGATATTATTCTTTTCTCGTACACATCTACAGTCAGCCGCAGTTTCAATGATACATTCTTTAGGTTGATTCTTATAGAGCAGACCCAGATCATAATATAGAAAGAGAGTAACTGTAATATTCTTGACTTCGATCTTTATCATAGGTCTGCGCGATAATGGCCTTATTATAGAGTAGTATATTATACCGCATTACTATGTAAAGCATTTATGTTCATATCTCAATATCGAACTGTACAATGGTTGGTCTCAATTACTCAGAGAGCAGTCTTATTTTGCATTATATCATATAGCCAGCAGTTAATATTATAGATAGTTCTAAATTGCTTCGAGTCATTCGCGCTCCTATGTTATGACAGCGGATAATGTATATTCCTATTTCCACGATCTTTTAAAATATTTAGAATTTATTTAAAACATACTATATCGTGAGAATTGACACTGATTTTCATCTAATAAAGGTCACAGGACTTCTTCAAAGTACTTATTAACTAGCTAGGATCATTTATCTTTATCTTAAAACCGTCGTAGCATAATCTCGCTTGTCATCTTGTCACTCATGTAGGCGAAATGCAGCAATAAATCTGATTATATACTTCGACTTACTACTTAACTTTACTATTATATAAACTATCAACTACTTTTGGTATCTGTTCCGAATAACGGATGAGAATAGCGTATATGTTTATGTGAATGCATATCTTATAAAGTACTTAGATAATGATTTGGTCCTAATAATAATACTTATACTTATACTTATGATCTCGTAAACCTTCTTATAAATATTTATAATGTCTCATTTAAAATCACTCCACTTAGTATATCTAAGTTACTATGGCTACATATAATTATTAAAGCACAAAAGTACTATAGGGATGTTCAGCCCATAGTATGTTCCTCTTTGTCTTTGGTATATATCTCAGTTCTACGCATGAATGTAATGAATTAAGTATTCTACAGTAGTTCTAATACTGTATTAATGACAAATAGCCATTATGATAAATTCCTTGTTTACCAAAATACTACTTGAATCATTACTCGCCGAAAGTTTTTAACTGTTGAAATATACTTCTTATGAAATATTTTCAAGCTTTCTATATCCATACTAATAGATGCTAACATCAAGTGAATAGATAGCTATCCTTGTTATTAGGTTATAGTTATATATTACTTACTAGAATACCCGAATATATTAGCTTGTTTTTGATAATGTTTTCGATGTACTTTCAAGATAAGTACTTTTGTGGTATAGTCTATTTATCCTAAGTTTTAGCATATTAATACATATGTGGGCATAGTATCTAGTACTCTGTATTCTAATCATGTCAAAGATAGTTATCGGACTAAAAATTCTAAGCAAATATCTCAAAACTTTTGTCTTGCTACATATAAAGATATTAAGTTAATATTGTACGATTTTGCTTTTCATAGAATAATCTTCTTTCCACAGTGAGTGTCAAGCTTAAATTGGCGTAAATTACAGGATAGCCATGGGCCACTAAACGGATTATTTTCTTAAAAAACCAAAGTCATTTGAATTTATAATATTTTTTTTTTTTCAGATTTGGTTTTGGAGGATATTCTAATAAGAATGTTTTGTTATATTGAATTATAAAATTTTGATAGATCAAAATATTGACAACGTTTACATAATTCTTCAACATTCTTCAGCTTTTCTAATTTGTCGATTTGATCTACATCAATTTTGAACCATTTCAAAAATGTCAGCAATTAATTTTAGAAAAAACCGATAATATTTCTATTAGAAGCAAGCTCAAAGGAGTTTTTTCCATTTTGATTTTGTTATGTTATAAAACGCACACCAGTGAAAAAAGCTAAACAATTTTTGTAATGATTAAAATTTTGCTGCATAGTGAATGGTGTACAACCTCCCTTGCGATGATGTTAGGATTGAGATTATTTCAAGTAAAGTATTTAGAATATCATGAAACCTTTCAAGAATGAGAAAATTGTAATGGAGTGTCTTATTTTTCTTTTTCCATTTACCTTCGTGCACCTGCCTTGATGTATTTTTCAACCTTCTTACTCTCCCCATTACCTCTTAACAGCATTATACAGATTTTCAGTTGCTTCCAGCAAATGCATTTATTTGCTTATTTATTATGTAAATTTTGAACTAAATTGGTTTAAAAAATTGTTGTAATAGAGCTTCCGTTTTTCTATTAAGATTTCGAGAATTTTCTTCATATTTCCAAATACAAGAAATATTTTTCAAGGGTCTCAACTGGTACCAAAAAAATTTTAATCTATTTTCTATTTATCAAAACTTAAGTACCCCCAAGTGACTTTAATTGCAGCATAAAGGGGGATAGCTAAATTCCATCAAAAGCTCCGTACATCGCAACCGAATTACCTTTTTCATAAAAGCTTCAGGACCTGTAAAAGTGACCTTCCTAGCAGCAACATGAATGGTTTTTGTTGCAAATTTTCCTAGATTGTAATCTGCGCCTGTTATTAAATTCGTCATCTCGAATCCCGCTTGAGCAGTCAATGTGTAACAGTGTCAACCGATCAAATGCCCTTGTGGTTAATATTAATATTTTCATGAGATAACAGTAACTGAACCACTTCTAAATGACAATCAGCAACAGCTAATTCTATTGCTGTTCTGTTTTTAATATCTTTTAAATGAATATTTATTTTCTCAGATTCTATTAATATTTGAGTAACTTTTGTGTGGCCAAATTTAGCTGCTATATGCAGTGGTGTTTCCATATCTCCACCATATGTTTCAGTATTAACATCTGCTCCAAATGTAATTAAGGTTTTGGTCACTTCACTGAATCCAGATAACGAAGAAAAGTGCAATGGTGATATAAAGTAGTTTTTTGCTTTATCATGAGTTAATAAATTATTGACATCAGCTCCTTTTAGAATAAGTGCTTTTACAATGTTGTTGTATCCTTTTGCGACAGCTGTTTCCAGTGCATTGTTTAAAAATTCAATATTAATAACATCGCAACTGTCAAGTACATGATTTACGATACCTAGGCTTCGTGACAAAACCGCAGCTTGTAATGCCTTTCCATTATCTAAATTAACGTCAGCACCATTGTCTAATAAGTATTTAACGATAATATGATTTTTATTGTGGATTGCATAAAATAATGGAGTTAAATGATCTTCGTCTTTCATATTTATATTACTTCCGTGGCTAATTAAGATTTTAGTTACGTCTTCATTATTATTTAATACAGCGAAATGTAAAGGAGTAAAACCAAGAGGGCCCTTTAAATCAATAGTAACATTATGGTCTAGCAACTCTTTCACTACCTGGCAATTGCCAGAGAACGAAGCTAAATGCAAAGCTGTTTGATTCTCATTATCCTTAGCATCTAGGTCAAATCCTAATGAAGATAATTTTCCTATTATACCAAAATATCCATGAAAATTTGTTGCATAATGCAAACAGCTCCCACCAATGTTATTTTTACAATTAATATCTGCTTTATTTTCTAAAAGAATTTCAAAAATATTTTCAAATCCATATCGAAGGCTCAAATGCTAGCGGTGTACATCCAGTTGTTTGTGTTTTTGCATTTGATGTTTGCTTCCGTTTCAATCATGAAAGTTTACCAATATCCACTGTTTCCATTTGAAACACACTTAGTGTAACAGGTGAAAACTACATTACGGTCTTCACATTAATATCATTACACCTTTTTAATTAATTAGATATTTTTACACCGACCTCCGTGTGGTTTTCCTTACCGATTTGTCGCTACTTGAATGGTTATTTTAAGATTATGTTTGCCCCGATAACTCAATAACAAGTTTTCCACAACTTGGTAAGTGACCCATTAAGCAGGCTGCATAATGTAAAGACGAAAACCCCTCGTGTGGTTGAAATATTAACATGTGCTCCATTTTTTTAAAAAATTTTTCGCGAATATTTAATTTCCCAATTTAACAGCTGCCTAATGCAAAATGGTGATAATTAGATGTATTCTGAGGTAGGTTGGGATGTTGCTTCCATTGCTTAACAAACTTTAACAAGAGCTTTTTCATGAACCATTATCAACAGAAATATAGTAGGCGCAGTAGACCCTTCAAACTCGCATTTTATAATATTTGAATGCCTTGTTACTCTATAAAATTTAATAACGCTCAATAATGGCCATTGCCAAGAGACTGCAGCGTGCAAAGGAATTCCAGCACCATTAAGATTAGCATTAATTACTAGCACCTTTTTTCTTCTAATCAGATGATTTTTGATTGTTAATCTGGCAAACCATCTTTCTAATCTAATATTTTCATCCCATATTCTAAATTTTCCGTTTTGCATTTTACTTTCAAAATTTATTCCATTTTTATGTAAGCATTTTACATTATTTTCTATTGATTTTTAAGGATTGGAAATGTGGAAAAGCTGAAAGCATAACATGTTTTTTCCACACGCAACCGTCTTTAGTTAATCTTTTAAAAATAAATTTTGAACTAAGGTGTAAACGAATTTTACAACCTGCTTTAAAAATGCTGCTTGTCTAAATTTTTAATTTGTTTTATTTGGCGTCAAAAGATTTTTTGATAAGTGATGAAATTTACAAATTTTTAAAACCCAGCCATGGTAGCATGCAGCTAGTATGAAGTGGTGTGTCCCATTACATCCCTAAAAATTAAAAATTTTTGAATATTCCTTGTAGATATGCTGTACAGTTGACAAATTTGATCCCTTTGAGGCACAATGTAAGCTGGAAACGTAATCACCTCTTCTCGAATTAATGTCTGAACCGTTTTCAGAAAGGGCAATAAAATCTTTAAAATTACCATTCTCACAAGCCTCAAACATATTATTTTTAATGACTATATGATCTAAGCCTCTTAAAAAATTTCTTCTCACTAATGAAGGAATATTTACAGAGGTTTTTCCTAAAATCATGTTTTCTTTATTCCACTCTTGAGTTACAAACTTTTGTGCATTTAGAAGTATTGCTAGAGTGGAATCAAAGTGTTCAATCTTCATTATGCTATTGAAATGTGCCAAATGATTGCGCAAATATCTTCCATTCAGTATTGGGGTATAATCATCAAGAAATGTTAAATTATTCGACAATTTTGTCTTTGAAGTTTCTAGTGCAGATAATATATCCAAAAGTAACATTTCAATAACTAGCTGCCACTCGTTTTCCCTTTTATAGCAGCTAATATCCTTGTCAGTAATATTTTCTAACAATAAATTCTTGTCTTTTAAAAAGACTTTTAGCAAAGAAAGTTTATTTTGCAATAGATCTTGGCGGTTTGGTGATTGCATATTCTGTGCTTTATATAAATTTTTCGTTTTAGAAAATAGTTCATTAAACATATTTTGAATTCCTTGTAGCTCACTAATATCATTTTGTAAGTTTATAGTAAGTCTATGCCAAGACATAATAATTTGAAGGTCTTCAATGTTATTTTCCACTAATCTTATTTCTAAACAAGTTAACAGCTTTGACAATATATCGAGAGCTTCTGTTTTCCAATTAACTTTCCCATCATAAATATGTTTTAATATATAAGTTTGCATAGATTGAGGCTAATGTCTTCTTTTTTTTCTCTGTTGTTAAAGTCACAGAGATAAGCAAGTTTCACTAAAAGTTTTAACTGCCTTAGAGCGAAAGTTAAAAGACCTCCCGAACGGTTTCTCGAAAAATTTATTTCTTGCACTTCATTAATAAATATTAAGTCATACTTTTCTTAAAAGTATTTTTCATACACAATTTTTGTTTTTTTCAAGAAATTTTGTCTGGTTTAACCTCGTCAACAAATTTTCCACCAATCAATCCCTCATTGTCAGATTCAAGGATAGTTAAATTTAATCGAGAATTTAATCAAAAGAAGGAATGAAAGACTTTGAAACTTACACTCAAACGCTAACTCTTCGGTATGAAACAAATTTTTTTATTTAGTTCTTTAATAATTCAAATTCAATATTTTTTTTAAAAAGAAAAAATTCAAAAAATAACTTCTTTAGAAAATATAAATTTTCAAAATATCTTAAATAAGTCAGGTCTGAATTATTATCTATGTTATTCCTTTTGTTTGTCAATGGCATAGGCGTGAGAGAATGAATTTCGAAGAATTTATAAGAATTTTTTTTCTCTTCCTGTTTCCGGCACTTTTAGGTCTACCCTCTCCCCCCCCCCTCAAAAATAATCTTTCCGACACCCACCAAAGATAGTTATTTTCACCAAAATGCTCGCTCGACTGATAATTTTTTCTGCACAGCTCATATATTCAACGAACAATCATCTCTTACCCCATCCTTGTTTGCGCATGCAGTCAGCCTTATATATGTAGCTCATATCTTCTACAAACAAATCCCATCCCGATTTCTAGCCCCGCAAGAGAGTCCCATATATTCCTTAGAAAGTATCGGAAAATCATTGTAACACACGACTCCTTCACACATATAGGATAGAACATCTATTAACCTTCTTCGCCATTACCATAACACGATCGGCACCGCATTACCGACTTGCAGCGTTTACCCACACCTTTAATCCACATCACCATACCTCCAACCCAGAAGTTCTGCAGTTTCCTTTACCATTTTCTTATTCATATATTCCACCCCTCCATCCAACATCCACCACACTCTCTTCCCCAACGTGCTCCCCGAAAAGATCTAAGCTTTATTCTAACAGTTTGATCTAACCAATAAATATTAATTTCTGAATGTTTAATTAGAGATATACCATAAAATTAAAATGATCAAAAATATACACACTACTAGGCTATTGATTAAAAAATGATTTATAATTTCTGCCTTTTTAATATATGAATGTTCTTAGCAATAAATTTCGCAATAAATAAAAAAACTTTTCATTTATATCCGGTATTGGGCTGAATGTTCAATTTTTCAAATCTGAAACTTTCGTAGAAACGTACATCCCTCTCTCCAAAATTATCATCATAGAAAATAGTGCCATGCTACTAGAAAATTTGCAGGCCAAATCGCAACTTAGAAATTTGGCTCTCAACATAATATTCCATTTTGTTTTGATAAGGGTCTTTATATCCTAGTATATTTTTCATTAGGACAGATATGCCAAAGAAATTGCACATCTAATTGTGATCCAAGAGTCGAATGCGTCACTGGACTCAGCATATTTTATTAATACATCAGTTATAATTATTCAGTATTATTTTTGACGTATTGCCATAATAAAATCGCATTATGTCCTCCGTTATCTCTCGTCACTTTGGATTAACTTCTTTGATTATCATTTGCAATGCTGAAAAAACTTCTGAATTGTTTATATAATTTTTTAAAATCCATTTTAAACATTTTTGATTGCCATTGTATTTACAATCAGGATCACCAATATTGGGTAATCCGTTTCAAAGCCCGTTCTCAATAATTTGAATCATATAGCATTTAAAAGTTATATTAAGAATCAGATTTCATTACGATTCCACATATCTGAGGGTATTTCTTCCAAAAAAGCTTCTAACTCTCCAAGGATTAATTTAGAGTAATTTATTCCCTGATCAGAGCTAGAAGGTCACAGTAGAATTTTATATTTCTCCTTCTCACTTACTGAAAAATTAATTTCAAGCTGAAAATCGTCTTTTGATAATTTATGATCTTAACCAATATTCTCCATCATGCTAGAGGACATCCCTAAATCTCTACCCTTTTTCGTCAGATGATTCCTTTTCTAAAATCAGCCAAATTCTAGGTAAGGATCTGAAATGATATATATATATAATTATATATATATATATATATATAATATATAATATATATATTATATAAAATATTATATAATATATATATATATTAAATTATATATATATATATATAAATATTATATATTTTATATATAATATATAATATATATATAACCGGTATATTATATATATATAGTATATCTATATTATATATATATATATAATATATATATTAATATATATAATTATATATAATTAATGATATATCTATATATATATATAATAAATATATTCTTCGCTAAATATAGGTAGTGAATGTAGCCGGCTACCGGATATCCGGCTGGAGTTTACAAAACCGGATACGGATATCCGCGTCGGAATATCCTCGCAGTCTGTTATAATATATATATATAATTATATCTATTATTATATATATAATATATATATAATATAATTTATTATATTTATATTATATGGTAAATGTATAGAACGGACCCACATATATCTGAACAAATTTGTCCAAAATGAATATTCTTGATCATGTATATATAGGTCATATATACTTATATATTACGTATTTAATATATTATATATTATTATATTCTATTATTATTATTATATATTATATATTATAATTAATTTATATATCATACTCGATTATATTGTTTTGGACTTGAGAATTTTAAAGAAACATGATGCGGTTCTGTGCTATTCTTCCCGGAATAAATATATAGTATATATATATAATATATACTATAATATATATTATATATAATAGTATATATATATATATATATATTTATATATCTTACATATATATATTATATATAAAATTAGTATATATATATGATATATAATATATTATATATAATATATTATATATATATATATAATATATATATATATATTATATAGTGTTTATATAATATATATTGCATTCACTATCATTCTATAAATGTTTATTTTTGTTAATATTAGACTTTAGTATACACAGTCTAATAATATATATTATTATATATATATATATAAAAATATAATAATAATATTATAATATAATATATATATATATTATATATATATAATATAATATCCGCGTTAAAGTGGTAATTTAAATCCCCCTCGCCGCCCCCATTGTCCAATTTATCATATATTAATATATAATATATAATATATTATATATACTATATATCATACATATATATCTATATATAATATATAATATTATATTATATTATATACTATATATATATAATAATATACTATATATATCTAGAGGGGTTACAGTTCTGTAGCAGGGTGTATCACACCGGACGGGATGTTTACAGTATAAATGTGTAAGAATAGAAGCGATCATTTCATTCATTAGGAGGATGGGATTGATGTTAGTTGGTGTCTTGGGCACGCGCATACGAAACCGCGGCACAAGATCGAATAGTCGAATGGGATTGAAATATGCTTTTTATGCTTCTGTGAAATGCATCAATAAAAAATGAGGTGGGCCTCTCTCGACATTTTTTGATACTGTCTTCTTCGTTCGCCACGCAATGTACCGCATAACGCTCAATGTACCCCAATGTTTTTTTAAACGTGAATCTGAAAAAGTTGAAGAAACAATTGTTATTCAAGACAGCTCATAATCATCGATACATGATGTATAACGTTTTGTTAATAGTCTCATAAAAATTACTCACCCTATGAATTTTTATTCTCACAGCAATGCAAGAATAGGGAGAAGAACGTCAGGTCGTTTTAACTTGTACATACAGTATTTTACAAATGTTGTTTTATAGACGCCTCCATCACGCGAATACAGCCTCAAGCCTCTGGCGCCAGGTTTTCATTGCAAGCCAATAAGAAAGTGACGCCTGGGTTGACTTCCTCTACAGT
>JABUQX010038841.1:25000-47500 GCA_015478945.1 Trachelipus rathkii
GAATGGTAACTGTAAGATTTTATTTGCCCTTTCTGAAAACGGTTCAGGAATTAATTCGAGAAGTAGGTGATTACGTTTCCACTTACATTGGCTCAACGGGATCAAATTTGTCAACTGTACAGCATATCTACAGTCCAGTATTCAAAAATTTTAAATTTTAGGGATAGTAATGGAGACACACCACTTCATATAGTTGTCAAAATTTATAAAAAATTGTGAAATTATTTCCCTTATCAATAAATCTTTGACGCCAATAAACAAATAAAAATTCTAGAAACAGCATTTGGCACAAAGCAGTATGTTAGTAGCTGTACAAAACAGTCAAAAACTTATTTTAAAATATACTAAGACATTTACGTGAAAAAATTGTTGGCTATTCAAGCTTTCCACATTGCAATCCCTTAAATAATCAAATATAAATACGTTAAATGCTTTACCACTAAAAATGGAATAAAATATCCCCTATGATAACGATTAGAATATCACCTTTAACACATCGCAGCAGAAAATGGGTTTGCAGATTTAGTTAAAGTTTTATTGGAAAAAGGTGCTAATATTAATGCTAATCTTAATGGTGCTGGAATTCCTTTGCACGCTGCAGCTTGGAATGGCCATATTGAGGTTATTAAAATTTTATTAGCTAAAGGTTCACAAAATTAAATATCCGAGTTTTTGAAGGTGTCTACTGCCCTACTATATGCTGTTGATAACGGTCATGAAGAAGTCGTTAAAGTTTTGTTAAGCAATGGAGCAAATCCCAACCTACCTCAGATTACATCTAATTATGCACCTTTGCATAGTGCAGCTGTAAATGGGAAAATAAATATTGCGAAACTTTTGTTAAAAAATGGAGCACATGTTAATATTTCAACACACAAGGGTTTTTCGTCTTTACATTTTGCAGCTGCTAATGGTCACTTACAAGTTGTGGACTTGTTATTGAGTTATGGGGCAAACATAATCTCAAATAACATCAGTAGCCTACAACTCGGGGTAAAGGAAAACCACACGGAGGTGGTAAAATATCTAATTAAAAAGGGTGCAATGATTAATTGTGAAGACCGTAATGGTGTTTCACCTTTACACATTAGTGTTCAAAATGGTAACGTGGAATTGGTAAACTTCATGATTGAAAACGGAGCAAACATCAATGCAAAAACAAACACTGGTGTTACACCGCTGCATTTGAGCCTTCGATATGGATTTGAAAATATTTTTGGAATTCTTTTAGAAAATAAAGCAGATATTAATTGTAAAAATAACATTGGTGGGAGCTGTTTGCATTATGCAACAAATTTTCATGGATATTTTGGTATAATAGGAAAATTATCTTCATTAGGATTTGACCTCGATGCGAAGACTAATGAGAATCAAACAGCTTTGCATTTAGCTTCGTTCTCTGGCAATTGCCAGGTAGTGAAAGAGTTGCTAGACCATAATGTTACTATTGATTTAAAGGGCCCTCTTGGTTTTACTCCTTTACATTTCGCTGTATTAAATAATAATGAAGACGTAACTAAAATCTTAATTAGCCACGGAAGTAATATAAATATGAAAGACGAAGATCATTTAACTCCATTGTTTTATGCAATCCACAATAAAAATCATATTATCGTTAAATACTTATTAGACAATGGTGCTGACGTTAATTTAGATAATGGAAAGGCATTACAAGCTGCGGTTTTGTCACGAAGCCTAGGTATCGTAAATCATGTACTTGACAGTTGCGATGTTATTAATATTGAATTTTTAAACAATGCACTGGAAACAGCTGTCGCAAAAGGATACAACAACATTGTAAAAGCACTTATTCTAAAAGGAGCTGATGTCAATAATTTATTAACTCATGATAAAGCAAAAAACTACTTTATATCACCATTGCACTTTTCTTCGTTATCTGGATTCAGTGAAGTGACCAAAACCTTAATTACATTTGGAGCAGATGTTAATACTGAAACATATGGTGGAGATATGGAAACACCACTGCATATAGCAGCTAAATTTGGCCACACAAAAGTTACTCAAATATTAATAGAATCTGAGAAAATAAATATTCATTTAAAAGATATTAAAAACAGAACAGCAATAGAATTAGCTGTTGCTGATTGTCATTTAGAAGTGGTTCAGTTACTGTTATCTCATGAAAATATTAATATTAACCACAAGGGCGTTGATGGTTGGACACTGTTACATGTTGCTGCCAATTTTGGGAATTCGAAGATGACTGAATTTTTAATAAACAATGGCGCAGATTTACAATCTAGGGATAATTTTGGCAACAAACCATTTCATGTTGCTGCTAGGGAAGGTCATTTACAGGTCCTTGAGCTTTTTATTGAAAAAGGTAATTCGGTTGGCGATGTAGGAGCTTTTGGATGTAATTTAGCTCATTATGCTGCAATTAAAGGTCATTTGGGTGTACTTAAGTTTTTGATAAATAAAAATATTGATGTAAACGCAAGTGATTTAATAGGTTGTAGACCCTTGAAATATTCCGTTGTATTTGGAAATAGAGAATTCTCGAAATTTTTAATAGAAAACGGAGCTTATTACAACATTTTTAAGCCAATTGAGTTCAAATTTACCATAATAAATAAGCAAATAATGCATTTGCTGGAAGCAACTGAAAATATGTATAATGCTGTTAAGATCATTGAGAGTAAAAACGTTGAAAAATACATCAAGGCAGGTGCATTTGTAAATGGGAAAAGGAAAGATAATGACACTCCATTACATTTCTCATCTTGGAAAGGTTTCCATGATATCGTAAATATTTTACTTGAAAATAATGCTAATCCTAACATCATCGGCAAGGGAGGTTGTACACCATTGCACTATGCAGCAAAATTTAATCATTACAAAATTGTTTTAGCTTTATTATCACGTGGTGCTGCGTATAACATAACAAATCAAAATGGAAAAACTCCTTTAGATCTTGCTTCTAATAAGAATATTATCGGTTTTCTAAAATTAATTGCTGACATTTTTGAAATGGTTCAAAATTGTGATGTGAGAGTCCTTTCAAAATTAGAAAAGGCTGAAAGTGAAATGAAAAATGCAATAATTAACTGTCAAAATGAAGATCACAAATCTTTATTGACTGTTGCCATTCTTATTGATTTCCCAAATCTGAATGATTTAAAATCAATGCTTTGTAAAACTGATCACCATGAAATTCTTTTAGCGGAAAATTTAACTACTGAGGAAAAGTATAATGAAGCATTGACAATATATAAAAATATTTTGAATAGAAGACAAAATATTTGGGGAACTGATAACCCTTTGACATTAGAAATCGAGACTGATGTTGCCACTATGTATTGTAAATCTGGAAACTACCAAGAAGCTTTGAGTACATTCGAAAACATTTATCAAAGACAAGCTAAAATATTCGGGTTAAGTAATAAACTTACTCTAAAAACAAGGAGCTCTATTGCACTTGTGTTGCATCGATTAAGAAAGGATAAAGAAGCTTTGAAAATATTTCAAGAAGTATATTTCAAACAGTTAAAACTTTTCGGCGAGAATGATTCAAGAGTTTTGGAAACAAGATTTCAAATGGCTTTGTCATTAAACAGTTTAGGAAAATATGACGAGGCTCTTATTCACAATTCTGAGGTATATGAAAAAAGAAAAGAGACATTAGGGCTTGAACATCCCTTAACTTTTGCTGCTTTTAATAATTGTGCCATGGTATTGAATAACAAGGGTGATTTTAAAGAAGCTTTAAATATTTATAAGAAGGTTTACGAGATCAAAAGTAAGATTTTAGGACCAAATCATTCTAGTACTTTAAGGACTTCACAGAACATTAGCGCTATTCTCTCCGTTATTCGGAACGATACCAAAAGTTTGGAGTTAAGTAAGGATTTAAAAATATATTGTCAGTTCTTACATGAAAGTAAGCGAATTTTGGGTGTAAATCATCCTGTTGTTAAGGAACTTGAAGAAGGTCTTGACTTTTTTAATGAGCAGTGTCAATTCCTAGGTTTAAAAATTCCAAATATTTTAAAAGACGTGGAAGGTATCCATTCCGCTGCAAACATAGGAGACATACTCAAGCTTGAAGATCTAATTAAAAGTGGGTATGATGTTAATGAAAAAGACAGCGAGAATAGAACCGCTTTACATTTTGCAATAAATAATGGACATATAAGTGCGGTTAAAACCTTATTAAGCCACATGGCAGACCCTATGATTGTAACAAGTAAGGGAAATACAGCTCTCCATACAGCGGTGTTAAAGAATCAAAAAGAAATTACAGAAATGCTGCTTAGTTATACAAAAAAGAAAATTCCAAATGAATTGCAGAATTTTCTCAACGCTAAAACCTATTCAAACGGAACTACAGCTCTTCACATTGCAGCCAAAAAAGGGTCAGAAAACATTGTAAAAGTTTTATTAGATTTTGGTGCAGTTTACAACGTCATAGATGGTAGTATGAAAACACCTTTACTATATTCTTCAAACATGATTGTGTCTAATTTGCTAACACTAACAAAGGAGGCATTTGAATCAGCAAAGTCAGGAAATCACTCGATTTTGAGCAAATTAAAAAAGGAAACACTGGACACTATTTCTGCAGTTTTAAACGCTCGTAATGAAGAAAGACAAATAGTAATTCAAGTCGCTCTGACTAAAGATAAGAATCTAGGGAGAGGATTTATTAAATTGATTATCTCGTGAGTACACCTCCTCCTTGAATGGGGCTCTGCCGGTGAGCGGTGGTGTCAACTGAATATATATATATATATATATATATATATATATATATATATATATATATATATATATATATATATATATATATATATATTATATATATATATATATATATTATATATATATTATATTATATATATATTTATATATATATATCGTAGGTGCAATAATGTGACACAACTCAAATTTTATTATTTTAGTTACTATGTCGATTTTACAGTAGGACAAAAATGAAAAAAAATTAAAGAATTCTATCCTTAAAAATTTACATACAGATTACTCTGCAAATGTCATTCCTACTTTTAGAATACAATACATTTCTATGGAGAAAACAAAGCTCTCACTTACTCTGTCCTTTCTTTTTCAATAAATTTTATATAAGTATTGATATTAGTGAATTTACTGTCTTTCCTTATACACACTTTAAACAAATATATTATATTGTTATATTATATATATTATATAATTATATATATGAATATATTCAAGTTATCAACCATATTGGCTTAATATATATAAGATTAATTAGCATTATTTAATCTAGATATATTAATTAATCTTAATATATATTATATATATATATTATATATTATATATAATATTAATAATTAATTAATATTATATATTATATGTATGGTTAAAGTCACGATATCCGAACACCTCTTTGTGGAAATAATATGTAAATTTTTGCAGATATGCTATTGTATTAAGGTTTGTTTGTGCTCTCAATATATAGACGTATAGGCGACTTTATTTTCCTATAATTTTCAAAGAATTTGTATAAATTATATAGTTGTATTAATATTAATTAAGTAATTAATTTTAAATATTTAATAAATATATAGAATTATTTATTAGGTACCTTGTTTTATGTATAGTATATTTTAAGTTCATGAAACTATTCTTTTTTCGAAATTATCGTATGTCTAAGATATCATATATTTTATTTAGGTTTATACGATTGTATTTTTTCCACGATGGATGGTTTGACATTAGATTTCATATTTCATAAATAATATCTAATAATTACTGTGTACATATTATATTAATTAATAAAAGAAAATTATAAAAAACGCTCATTTATGTGCGCTCGCATTGTTAAGTTACATTAGTTATTATATGGCTTATCTTTTCCGCGAAGTTCGAAGGTTCGTAAGAGCAGCACAGATAATGGTCACTTGTTAAGTGTTAGTTTTCTGTCAAAATATCTTCGTCTCCTTTTAATTAACAACAGTTGTTGTCGATTAATCTACTCATTCTTCTTACCATTTCTCTCTCTATTCTTACTATATCTCGCTTTACTTATCCTTACTTACTCCTTATAATAATTATATTATATATATATATATATATAATAATTAATATATATATTATATATATATATATATAATATATATATATATTTATATATATTTATATATATATATATATTATATATATTAATTATATATTAAATATTATTAATATATATATAATTTGTTTTCTTAAAAAAGTTTCCTTCTTATAATTAATTATTCAACCTAATTTACCAATTATAGATGCCATTAATCTGCGCAACATCCAATTTTTTTTCCATAAAACTTAACGAGTCCTGGTATTTTCATTTACCTATTTTATATATATAGTATTATTATATATATAATATATAGATATTACTCAGTTTGTTTATCTAACCACCAGTTATCAACTGGTGGCTCTCAGATAGTCACCTAATTATCTAGATGAATATAGGTAGTATATATATAGTATAGTGTTATTTA
Source organism: Trachelipus rathkii (assembly GCA_015478945.1). Classification (NCBI taxonomy): domain Eukaryota; kingdom Metazoa; phylum Arthropoda; class Malacostraca; order Isopoda; family Trachelipodidae; genus Trachelipus; species Trachelipus rathkii. Next base: position 31,483 of record JABUQX010038841.1, read on the forward strand.
GTATCTTAAAACACGTTTCAAAAGTTTGATTCTCATAATTATATACTCGCAATAACTACTCAGCTAGTATATATAATATTGAGATGCACTCAAAGATATCACATAGTGACTTAGGATAGTGAGTAATAGTATAATGAGTATATTATTAAATAATATTATCTCATATATAAGCTATAGAAACATCATAGAAGATGTAGTGTGTAAGATAATTTCTAATACTCAAGAATGAGGATTGAGATATATATATATATTTTTCTTTTTTTTTGTATATTTTTTAGACCAAAATTGCTTTTTTAATATTATTTTTATAAAATAGTAAATAATGCCTAATTGGTCTCCCGGAATATAAGAATAGAGATAAGTAAGATTCTCGGACAATATAATTAGTTTAGTTTCAGGTGCGAACAATGACCTTTATAGGAGTTTACAAGGATCATAACACAAAATAAGCTCATATAAACTGACTATACTGTTTAATGACTCTCTTGTGCGGACATAGATTAATAATATTCCACCTTTATTTTTTTTTTTAATTGCAAAATTTGAATTTCGATTCAAAACGGAAAGAATTAATAGTTGAAGATTTAGATCTTAAAGTAAGTGATAAAGAAAAGGAAAAAATCTCAAAAACTGAGTATAGTCTAATGATTAAAAAAAGTTATAATTACAAACACATGGCCGGAAAAAATCAAGACATCATGCATTTTTTCTGACAAAAATGCTCAATGATTTAATAATCTGCAATTTTCGTGCCCAAACCCTTATATATATATATATAATATATATAGGTATAGTATTATCGACCTTCATTATTAAGATAAATAAAGATATAGTAATAAACACCTTCCGTATAATATAATATGACTCATTTACGTTATACTAGTATACCGCTAAATATATATAGAATATATATTATTTTTTATTAGAGGGGTCAATATTAATTGAGAAATTAATTCTTAGAAAGGGTGGTAGAATATAATATTATATTTATATATTATATATATATTTATTATTAGGTAATCGAATATTTAATATTTATTATTAGTATAACTTATTATAATGTAAGCGGACCTATTGAAAAAAACAAATTCTTGGAAAATTTTCCTCGAATTTATTACACGCATATGAAATGTTTAGACTGGAACAAAGTGGGGTAATAGGTGATTCTTGAAGGTTCAATCTGAACAGGATATATAATTTACAGAGTTATTTTTTTTTTTTTGAAAACTAATCTCTCGTGTGTGTGAAATGCGACCGGTATAACCGCAACCTAGCCACATGCCGGTTAGGTAAAAAAACAATAGATGCACAAATCTCTCACGAATAAGTAATTGATATTAATTTGTATTGCCGGCTGTTTCATATTTTTATTTTTTTTTTCGTTTAGAAAAATGATATGGGAAGGTTGTATTTGAGTTTGATGTGTCAGAAGGGTGTGCGTTGATGAAGTAGTTTTGTAAAAGTGGGTGTACTTAAGCATAATATATCTATTTTAGTATTTATAAAGGCAATTTAAAAATATAACACTACGATAGCAAAAGCAGTAACTATACACGATAATATATATATATATAATCTCCTACATGTTTATTTCTTTGAGGCCGCCCTTAGCAACCTTTTTGTTTATATATAATATATTATATGTATGTGGGAAAGTGGGAATATTGTGCGGATTATTGAATCAGATTCATATTCGTGGAAAAGAAATTTTCTCGCTCTCAAAAATTTACTTTAAGTTGCGAAAGTTAAGTGTTAATGTTATAGTTTTGTTTTAAGAAAATCTTTAGTTCTCAAGATATCTTATATTTCTATTGCAAAGCTTTGCCCACTAAAAGAATTTTCTGTACACTCTCAACATAAACGTTGAATTTTCTGAACTTAGAAATTTTTTTTGGATACTTTAGATATTTTTTTCGGATACAAACTAATGAACTGGATATACAAAGATATGAGCAATACATATATATTATATATATATATATATATATATATATATAGAGTAAACCCGGGCAAAACGGCCGGAAATTTTTCATAAGTTATATAGAAAGGTTGATATATATACATACTATAGATGTATAAATTAATATATATATAGGTATCATAGAGTTTATTGTTGTTAACTAAAGTTGTATATAGGTTTTTTATTATTAAAACTTAATATAATATACAGAAGCGTGTATCATATATACCTAGAACTCGCTAGAGTTCGTTTATAAACGCCGACCCTCACTCACTCTATGGAATAATATTATCTATGATAATCCAGTATGGACTATAAGCTATATATAGAGAATAGAACCCGGAAAGATTTTGTAAGAGAGATAGGGGCCTAAATATCTTAGTGAAATGTATAAATGAGAATCATAGGTATATAAAAATAGGTTATATATATATATAGTATATATATATATATATATTATATATATATATATATATATATATATATCAGTGGCGTTTTCTCCAGATTGCAAAGAGAGGTGCCGCAAAGAATGTGGATACGTACGTAGGTAAAGTAAATAATTAGCAGCATGAAGATTAACTTTAAGGGTGGGATGAATTAATATAGCTACTGAATATTGATCTATATATTTTATAATGAGTTAAATTTCTATATGTTGGAATCTGAATCTTCTAGGAACTTTGCGAAAAAAGAAATTGGCTGTTCTTAGAGAAAAAATAGCCCTTATTGCTATTAAGTATTAGACTAGATTGCCAAAAGAGATAGCAATTGCCAATATTAAGAATAGAATTCAGAATATAGAAAGGACATTAAATCGTAATTGGAGAATAAGCAGATTTTATATCTATTGAGCTACACATCCAACCTTTCCAGAGGACTAAGATACGGACCGCTAATTTTTTATAGCTTACTTCCAAAGCGTTTCTAGCTTAAGCTGTAGATTTACTAACCACTTGTTTATTTTGGTATAGCATTCTTTAGCATAGGGAGAAAATTAATGTTTTTTAGATCTTAAAAACAAAAGTGAAATAAATTATAGATAAAGATTAGTTGCTTTATTTTCCCATGGTTGTAATATCTCTGTAGTCAACTCTCATTTTGCTCAACAAGGATGCTATTATCATCATTTTTACAGCATCATCAATATTCCGACATCGTTATTATCGCAATTCAGTTTTCTTTATGTATATGCAGATTTTTGTATATAGAGTAAAAAGAAACACATAAGTTAATATATAATATAATCTCAAAGAGATATATATATATAAATATTATATATATATATACTATAGGTATGAAAACTAACCAATAGGGGTAGGGGAGTCTATGGAGTATCAAGCTTATGATACGTATACATGCCATATCAAGGTCAATTGATCCCCGTAGAAATGCAATAAATCTAGCTAGAATATATATATATATAATACTAATATATATATCTATCCACACACTAAGTTACTTCCCTCGGTAAAGTCTCTTCGCTTGGTAGTAGGTATATTATTATATATATACTATGATATAGAAATAACATAAAGTCTTGATTAAGATTTAGTAGTATATATAATGTATTCATCATAGCGCCCTAAGTATTGAGTTAGACCCTTCCTTTATAGATTAGGCTCCCCAAGTCCATGCCCTCTGGAATATATATGCAATTTCACGACTCGTTTCGCAGATAGACGTGGGTCAGAAATGCGAGAAAAAGAAAATATAGAAGATATTCTTAAGTCTTTTGGTATAATTTGATACTATCAGTTCTTGATAATGATCTCCAAGAAAACAATTTGGATGAGGAAATCAGAAGTTAACGCATAGAGGAGCGTTGCTTGCGAGGGCTATTGTTGCGAATATTTCAGTTTATATTTTCTTTGTTGATAATTATGTTTCTATACTCAATAATATATACCATTTAGCTGGATAACCTTTTTTAATTTTTAACAGAAAACGAAATCTATGTGATATATTGTATAATGCCTTCGTATTTAATGGATCGCCCGGGACACCGATAGAGTTAGTAAGATTGAACAATTTTCCTGATAGAACATGAATTTGAGGTAGACTTTTAATGAAAATAGGAAAGAGAAATGTTCGTTCATTTTAGTTACAGAAACGCCGTGTTTTCACGTCTCTGAATAGACTCGCTCGTGGGTAATACCAACAGATTTATATAATAGAAAGATGATTTCAGTAGAAGATGTCTTTGTGGCAGAGAGGATGAAAGAACGTTTTATGTCTTGTAATAAATTGGAATTGTACAACTTTGCGGGATGGCAATGATATAAACTGTGAATATAAGACAACTTAACGCGTGGAAAAGGCTTTTCAATCAGTTCCAGATGCATCTTCAAAGGAACAGAGTTCGGACACACAAAAGTTTGAGACTGCAGAAATCAGAGATTGTTTATTGTAGGTTGCATTACTCAACAAAATTTTTGCTAGAGATATTAGGATGAACTGTGACCAAAATCCTAGGTAGGTCCTTATTAGAGAAATTAAGATTTCAAGATGCGGTTAGGAACGTCCTCATAAACTGATAAATTTTACTTAATATTACTAACTATATATATATTATAACTCAATATTCCAATGTTAGCGAGAGTGTGTATTTAGAACGCTCAGTATTTCAACTCTCAAGAGAATATTAAACTTATATATTATGAGGATAATCTCAAAATGAAAGTAAGAATGTCTAATCTCTTTCCCTTAATAATCTCAGATAGATAAATAATTTATCTTTACGTATAAACATGGAAAATAAAGACATTTCTTAATTTTATAATTTTAATAATAGTTATAAAAATTTTGCAAACGACCGGAGAATAGATTTTACTAATGTTCAAGTAAACCTTTCCGTAATATTTTAAAGTAAGTTTAATAATATGTATATATATACGGTTATAATATAATCTATATATATTAATATATATTAACTAATAATTATCTCCCACTCACTCTATGATTTGTATCGTTTTTTTTCTCAAATTATTCTAATACTAACTTCTACCTGTGGTATATATAGTACGTTTATCTGTAGTTCTAGATGATGATGATATATCTATGTAATAGTAGTTAATAATCATAATTTATATTTATCAATATAATTATAATAAATCAAATCTATAATATCACAGATTGCCGATCTCCCTAATAATATACCCATTCCCTCCGAATTATTATATTGGGCATGATAACTGTATACGCCATTTTGTTTTATGAGGATGATGAAGTCATTATATCTATCTAGCTTTTTGTTTTTCAGCTAGAGCAGATACCAACGATTATTGATGCTGGAAGGACTCTCGCCTATCATGCATTTCTATTCGTTTTAATTTTGCTTAATAATTATTCATTTATTTTGTTTCATATTTTTTCTTACTATATTATAGCTTACTAAATATAATAAAATATAGAAGTAATTTTTATGTATATATATATACTATATATATAATATAGTATAATATATAGTATAATATTAGTATTCATAAATAATAATAATGTTATAATATAATAATATATATCAGTGTTAAGGACCATTACTCGTGTTGTATGTCTTATGATATAGTTTTACTGCTTAGATAGATCATATTGACAGCCATATTAATCTTGTGATACTTTAGACAAATCTCGGGTAGCGCACTTGAACAGTGGATTGTTCCTATATCGAGCCTAGATTTAACGCCGTAGGCTTAAACCTAACCCCTGGTGTGATCCTATGTGATGCGGGAGGCGGGCGCTAGAAATAAACCCTATGTAGCCTAGGATTGTATCAACATTTGTCCGTATTGTTATATTTTTATATAATATTTTATATATATATATATATATTAATATTATATTTTTATTAGATATATATATAGTATATATATTAATATATTAATTAATAATATATAATATATATTATATATTTAATTATTAATATATTATATATAATATATATATAATATTATATATAATTATAATTGTTATATATAATAAACTGAAATATTTCGATATTAATTTTTATATATGGAAGTGATGAGATTGGCAGAGGTTGATTTTTTAGTCTCCTCTTGCATGCGTGAGATAAAAAGATTATTTTTAAGAAAACGATTTAATCCGTGAAAATCTAATATCGAGATGTTTTTAGTTGCAGAATTTAACCTAATCTCACTACATTATAATACATAGTGATTTTGAGAATATGGAATTGACAAACCTATAAGATATGCAAACTGCTAGGTGAATTTTTTGTCCCATGATTTACAATATTAAAGTGTTTCAATATGATATTTATTCATCACGAAAGGCAGTCACTTATGTTGGTCCTTATTTTAATGATGAAGTTGCAGATGAAACCACCCATTCATATTTCATAGGTTCTCTAATATCCATTATTATAGAATTCTTGAAAAAATTCCATTACATCTTTCGTCCCCCCCCCGCGTGCCTGCTCAATAGGTTTATATCCCAGATTGTCTTTATAATATATGTTCATTCCTCTGTAAGTAATCATTAATTTGTTAATATTTTAGTGAAAAAGCGTTTTCCAAATAGCATTAAAATAGTTGTGTTTTTTTTTTTCTTTAAGTACAATTTTTTCAAACGTTTAAATTTAAAAAAAAAAAAACTTATATAGTTATTAATTAAAAGATTTAACTGATATTTTTTTATTTATCCTTTTGAATTTTAAATTGCATAATATATATATTATATATATATATTATTAATAATTTATTAGTTAAAATATATATATTTATGCCTCACAACATTATATATATATTATAATATATATTATTATTATATTATATATATATATATATATATATATATATAATTAATATATATTATTAATATTGAATATATTAGATATATATATATGGACATTATGTATTATATATTTTTGTGGATTTATTAATTAGTTTATTAAATTATATAGTATTATTATATATTGAGTTAATATTTTATTAAGTAGTGAAATGTGTATTTAACTATATATATATTTATATCAGTGGCGTACCTTGTAGATTATAATTGGGTAGGTTATATAGGTTGTATAGGTTATATATAGGTTATATATATAGTATTATTATAAGTGATTTAAGATATTAGTAATATATATTTCCTCTACTAAAATAATTAATATATATATATTTTATACCTACTACTAATTTAATTATATAAAAAAATAACAATAGCGATATCATTTCATAGTTATTTTATTTCGTCAGTCGACTGGATATATAATGATATTACATACCATCTAGAATATGGTATATACTATATTATAATATATATACAGAACATTATTGTCTTTGGATGTGGCTACCCCCCTTATTTATTTTTGGAAAAAATTAACCGTTTTATATTTGATGTAGGGAAATTAAGAAATAATAGTGTCTTCCTCAAGATTTGTATAAGAATTAAGTTGTTTGTTTCCTTTTAACATAAGGGTGAATAAAACTAATTTTTCAAAATTATAATTACGGTGCTTTCTCAATATAAGTAACTTATATTTAATTATATTTTAATTATTATAAATTGGAATTTATTTAAAGTAATGTATAAAGAATTTTATATTTAATTAATACCTAACATTAACTAAATTGCATAAGGTATTTCAAACTAAATAAACTTGATTTGTTATGCCTAAGTATAGCTTTTAGTACTCAACGTAATAAAGAGAAACTTTATCAGTTGTTATTTAATTAATATTAATTAATATATTATATATATTTAATATATATATTATATTATCAATATATTAATATGTTATTGGGAATGGTATAACTTTCTTGTGAGTTTGAAAAGTGATATAGTTTTTAATTGTTCATCGCAAGTAGAGGATGCATGAGAGAAGCAGAGAGGATTCGAAATTTCTTTTTTTGCAAATTATGGTTAGGTTCTGATCACCACTGATCTTCTTACCTGGTTCTTCCCTATTAATTTCGTGTGAAACGAAATAATTCCTCCTTACTTCCCGCGAATTTTCGGTATTTTTTTCTGCTCGAAGTACATGCAAGGCTATGGGTGGTCTCGCTTCGCCCGTAAGTCCAGTATACCTATTATTTCTTTCTTTTCTCGCATTCTATGAGAGGACTCTTATTACTGTAAAACTCGCCCCATAGCTTGAGGTTATTTTACTCTTAAGAATGCGAGTAGGAAAGTGCAAATTTACAAATTATTTCATTATTATAATCTGTTTATTCCTAAGTATGTTGCTTTTTCTTTAGATTTATTGTTTATACAATCGGTTTCTTTTTTCACTCTCTTAAAGTGACGAAAATACTGTAATATATTTATTTGAACTTTACCATTTTTTAAAATTCTCTTTCTATTAAAAAATATCATATAAAATATTGGAGGGTAGGAGAGCTGCGAACACCATATGTGTGTCGTCCTGATGCCTCCAAAGATTTTGCTTATTTCGTCCCTGTTTCTAACATTATTGACGTTTTTCCGAATAATTTTCTAAATCTCTATATGGGTCTATGTGTTTATTCCTTAATGCCAATATTCGAATATGTAATATTATCATATATCTTATCCAAATTTTAATTGATATATATATTAATTAATAACACCAATAATTTCTTAAATTTAATCTATTATAATTCACTAATATATTTGTAAGTTATTTAAGAATAAGATTTCCCTTATTTTAATGGTATTCTCTTATCTTATGTATTATTTCTAGGATTTGAGAGTGTGCTTTTATAGGAATCAATTACCCGTATTGATAAAAGAGTGTCTCAGTAATATTAAGAGCTCATTGCCAACTCCCTCTGCCATAGAGATAAATTTGAATCACTTGTCGGTCGACAGGCTACCTCATCTGTTGCTCCGTGGAAAATCCGTATTTAAGAGTTACGCGCCTAGTTGCCCGTTTAGCGTAGCATAATTCAATATACTCCAACTTGAGTTTTCTGTTATTTTCTCTCTCCATGGCCATCTATTTTTACACGATAGTCTCATGTGCATTGTTGAATACTATTTTGTTCTTATAAACATCACCGATGCTCGATTTGCATATAAGTTCTTCAACGATTTAGATTATATTTTACTTCTGCTCGTTGATGCTTTCTCCAAAGTACAAGCTCGACTCTTTAGATGAGCACATGTGTTTGAGTTATATCATCCAGAATGATTGCGGTGCACATAGGTGATCTGTTCACAGAATTTGAAAGGAGCTCAACGGTCCGTTTGACATTATCTATAATTCTCGCTGGACTCCGATTTGTCTGATGTTGTGTGCCGCCATCGTTAACAAGAGGCTTAATTCTCATGAAGTTAATAGACTTTTATCTTATTTACCATGGTGGATTACTGTCTTCAGTCTCTCACTCCTCTTGTTAAGAGGTCTGACAATAATCGTGAGCACCGTGATACTAGAACAATTGCATATTTAAAAAATACTTTACCTTCTGCAGTCCCGGATCGTCAATAACAAAATGTCTAAACCTTCGGTTTAACTCATACACTGTGTAACTATATTGAAATACGATGTACTGCTTGATTTCCTTGTCCCTTCGGCCTATCTGCTCTCTCTCTAAATTATTGCGTGATGTGTAACATCGATAATTGAGGCGTTGGTTCTTAGTAGTTAGTGTGATCTTCATACAATATATTTTCACAATATTATGTAGATCCATTCATCTGATTTCCATATTACGTGGTTCTGCTTTAATATTGATCATTGAGTAACATAAATATAACAATGTAGGGTTTGCGCACATTGTGTGAAACACTCCGTGGATATATGCCTTTATATAATATATATAGTATATTATACTATATATTATATATATAGTACTTAAATGGTATGATATTATTCTCTTTTATAGTGTGTAGTTTGTTCAAAAAAATTATAGCTTTTGGTTATTGTCTCAACTTCAATTCTATATACTATAGTGTGAAGAATGTAGCGAGAGTATTCTTAAATCGCTTTGCGTTCGTTTGTGCTGTGTTGCATACCACAACAAAGTCGTTGCCAGGTCATTCAGTTGCATGATTTTCTTGTCACTCGTATCTCGGATACGCGACTACCAGAAAGATATTCACTTTGTATGCCGAATCGTAACACTTATGTGAGCACTCATCGTACACTTGACAGATTTTTAATAATTTAAAAAGCATATATTGTATCATAGATGAGCAAATATATAATATTAATACTTAGGGTAGTTAGGAGTAGGGATCTTGAAGCAAGTGTTATTTCTTACTATTATAAATATATTACTGGTTCTATCTACGTAGATTTATATAATTATATATATATTATAATAGAGTAAAACTTTGTATTGGGTTTCTAATATATATTAATGGGATACCTCGGAATCTTACTCCTAACTGCATACCCTTATCTATAAATCCGCTAAATCTAAATATGGGTGTATAATCAGATTGAAACTAATCTTGACTCCCTGCGACATCTAACGTTCGCACACAGTACAACAAGCTAGTACTATACGGATTAACCGAGCATTGATGACACTTTTGCGCGAATCGGCAATTACGACTAATGCGTTATAACAATACACCTGCATTATTTTCAATCGTTTTAATTTGCATGGTAGGAACTCATAAGAAATGTTGCTTTCTGGAGTCTGGACTATATATATTAATATATTAATATATATATATATATATATAATTATATTTATATATATTATATATATATATATATATATATAATATATATATATAATATATATATATATTGAATATAAATATATATATATATAATTATATATATTATATATATATATATAATATTTATGAAATTTCATTATCAGTGTGAAATAATTAGTTATTTACAGTAAATACCAACTCTTAATTAATTTAACGATCATCACGTACCACAATACTTATAATAGGTAATACTTAAAATGATAATTAATAACGAAAAACGTCATCTAAACATAAGATCACCGCTTCTACATTATCGTCATAACCTTTTTAATATGATATTATATATATATATATATATTATATAATAATATATATATATATAGTATTAATAATATATATATTATATTATAATAATATATATAATATATATATATATATTAAATATTATAATATATTAATATATTATATATATTATATATTATATTATATTATATAATATATTAGTAATTAGACCTACTTAATATATATATAAGTTAGAAGGTATAGAACTTGATAAACATAGTGTAACTTTATTGTATTATAGGTTACCTACAATAAGTGACAAAGTCAGAGGGCAAACAGACAAACGAACAAACTCGTATTACAGACTAAAACGGACTTTACGAAAGGCAGATATAGAGCTTAAAGGCGTAAATTAAGCGCATAATATAGGTATGACAAATGTTTCCATGTTTAAAAAGTAAGATTTCCCTCTCTACACCTTTTTGCTTTCTCTCCCAATTTCTTTATATCTATCTATTAAGAAACTTCTTGATTTAATGACATTTGTCATATTTAAGAAATAGGCCACTATATATATATACGATGGGCCGTAGGCGGGGGGCACCTTGCCCCCCCCAAATCTTGGGCCGAAAATAAAAACATGGAACCTTATACGTTGCCAGACGGACGGTTTTTAAGGGTTTATTAGTAGAAAACTGAAAAAGGATGTATAACTCAACTCGATAGATACAATGTAAGTGATATGTTAATATTTCTAACTATTACCTAATAGAATTGTATATCAAGGAGTTTATATAGTAATTCATCGTATTTGTAAATTTCCTGTTTTATAGTTAATTCTTATAATGTTTTTTGCTTTTACATAGTGCTCCCTCTCGTAAGGGCAAGATGCGCACCGTATTTGGTGTCCTCGAGGAGATCGCGAACCACAATTCCACACACTCTCTCTATAGGCCTTAAAAATGGACAATCAAATTCGGATGAGTCATCTCTCCTCTAGAACGATTAAATTGACTATGATATGAAGCACCATATTAATATAGTGGTCATATAGGCTCTCTTTGGTCCTCTTGGTCATATTTGAACGATAGTGGTTTTCCTCGTGTTTTTTTTTGATGGCTTTTGTCTATGTCTCTCACTCTATCAGAATTCTATGTCAGATGTTTCCATAATACTCTGGATGCTTTCTGCTATACATTGTGCTTCAGTAATCAACTTTTCTCGAGATTCTTTTATACTTCGCTAATTATGAACTTCAAACTTGACAGACTCTGCCATATAGATAGTGTTCAATTTATCTCTATAAGAAGTTATATCACATGAATATGACTTCTTCCCATTCGATTTTTTGAGATTTGGTGACTCGAGGCGATTTGATCCAATTGGTTCCCAAACTCACTTTAATTTATTTTTTGGAATTAAAAAATTGAACTCTTACGATACTTTTTTTTTCTCTCGTTCTCCAGGGCGCAGTGGTGGATTGAATTGTTATATACTTTGGGTACCTTATGAAAGTCGGAGGAGAGGCAACATTTGGTTTACTTATTATAATTTGTCTGTGGTTATATAGGCGGGCCTTAAGTTTAGGCCATATTGTTCTTGGAACAAGAATTTGCTCATAAAAAAGATTTTGGAAAATATTTTTATTAAAAATTTTCTGTTGAAGTATACAAAAAATTATCTTAATAAGTAAAAAACTGATGTATCTTTCTCACATAATCTATATTACAATTCCGTGAGTTAAAATGTGTTGATGTTTGATCGGATAAGTAGGAAAATAATATAATATCATTTATTAATTCATCTTTTTTATGGTACGTAACAAATACATGTGGATTATAATTTAATTTATGATAATATTTTTTTTTCTATATTTATCGATCTACATCTAAATTTTCATGTTGTGCTATGGTATAGTTAGGCGAGATACACCATTTTACTTAGATAATTAAATATTTTGTATATACTCAAAAGTAATAATTTTAAAATATTTCTCCCATATATTTTTTTTTTTTTTAATTTATGTTCCGAATAGAATAACAAATTCCAAAATGAATATCTAATACTGCAATTATATACAAATGTAAAACTATATTTAAAACTTATAATTAAAATAGTTGCAAGCTCCTCCCAACTACATATGATACCTATTGAAAATTTCTATATATCATTTCTGCATCCTAATAACGTAAAAGAAAATGTTATCGCAGTTTATTTATTTCAAAAACCAAAATAAGTGTGGAGTTTTGTGAATAAATATATATGGACATAGGCTGAGCACATAATTAACCTCAAAAATAATCGAAACAAGTATTCGTAACATATTAAAAATTTGTAAGGAATTATCTAAGCAGATTTCCAAGTTTGTGAAGTATTATATATATATATATATTATATATATATTTCTCGGTAATATAAAAATGATCGTGAAGGATTCAGAATTGAATTAGTCTCTCAAACTGATTAAGAAATGTTTAGAAAATATTGATAAAAATTTTATATCTTGATAATAAGTGATCTATACAAGACTACTCAAAATTTAAGCACTCTGAAAAAACGATCCAAGTTATACTGGTTCACTCGGATATGGGGAGGCCAATAAATTTATAGCAACCATGACTATTATTTTTTGCGGTGTTGTTTTATATTAGACGAGAAAATTCGGGCTAATATAGAACTTTACCGAAATTGAGCCATGTTACCCCATTTTTACCTAACATACTATAGTTGTGGCGTGGACCATTAAAGAATTAATTCTGCGAGAGAGTCAAGCCTCTAGACCTCCAATATAAGACTTGTGAATCATCTTGGCTCTCTGTATCACGGATGATACTAATTCTGTCATTTGGTCTTTTTACAGCTAATGCTGTGTTCTTCTGGACTACTCACGACTATCCGTGCCAAAGGGACGTTAGCAGATCAGATTAGCATTTGCAAGGAAATTGTCATCTGGCATATTGTTGACAGGGCGAAAGTCCAGATTCATAGAAGAATCTGAATTTTGTTTTTATTGCTCAGATCGACGTCATAGTTGTATTGTATTGTTGTATTGACAACCAAATGAGAATTAATACAACATAACATTCGCTGCAGCACACATTATACGGATGAAAATCAGTAGTGAGTGGTAGGAGATTGGCATTTGTTTGACGCCACCTACAGAACTTTAACGTTGGTAGTGGTGGTCACTTAGATGAACGTTACATAAAAACATATATAGGGCTACTACCAATACGTTGTTGCGTTTGAACATTACATCGGAGATATGATTTCATTCTAATACCAGATTGAATAATCCAATGCAGATATTTGAATTGTGTACATACACATTAGAACTTTAGATTTTTCAGCATACAGTCCAGACCTCAATCCCATGGAACATGTCTGAGACATGGCGGGATGAAGAGATAGAGAACAGCAACCACCACCACTGACCCAGAGTCTCCAACTTACTCTGGCGCGTTCATGGGAGAAGACCATCCACAAAGATGTCATAGAGCGGCACCTAATTACTAGCTTGGGAAAACGATACCAAGCTGTCTCATTCATAATAGGGAGGCTATTCACTGAATGTTATTAATGTTTGCAGTAGTAGCAACGTTTTCTATACAGTTTTTGTATTCTTGATACTAAGTATATTTTATCAACTTTCGTTCTGTTTGATAATAATTTGTAATATCATCATCATAGGGACTCGATTATATTTTCTATGATCTTAATGTACCATTTAACAACTTTGGATACATGGAATCATCAGGCTAATAGTTTCGTGTCAAATTTAAGCCACCCACCCCAAATAACTTTGGTTTTATAATTTTGCGTTGCAATATATATATATATATATATATATATATATATATATATATATATATATAATAATAATATATATATATATATATATATATATATATATATATATATATATATATATATATATAACTATATATATATATATATATATATATATATATATTCGAATATTTTTTTTACATTCTCTAACAATATAATAATTAATTATTTATGCACGTAAACAAATAATTAGTTTGTTTGCTAGCAATTATTTCTAAAAATTATAACAATTGTTAATTAATTATTATTTATGTATATATATATATATATATATATATATATATATATATATATATATATATATATATATATATATATATATATATATATATATATATATATATATATAGTCAGAGTGTCTAATCCTGACGTAATGTAGCTCGAGAAAGATATAATATCTTAATCTAAATACAATAGTCACCATTAGTTTTATATATATATATATATATATATATACTCTATATTTATATGTATATATATATATTTAGATATATATATTTGTCACATAACTGCTCTTCTTATCTTATATATATATATATATATTATGAATAGTGTGGCTGTACCTTTTAGTAGACACTTAAATCTGCCTTTTTGTGGTTCCCTGTAGAAAAAAAATTTCCGTCTATATTTAAAATGTGCATTCCTGTATTAAACGAGTGTCATATGACGATTGTTCAGTATTTCGGTAACTGTTTCCATACGTAAAATGAGGCTCTCACTCTGTCATGTGTAGTAAAATTATTTATGCGTTAGGATATTTAAATCCAAACTCAATATCTGGCTATGTAATTTGTGGTAGCATAAATTTTCAGTTCTACTCCCCTTGGGTACGTCACTATGTTATTTGTGGTAAGATAAAGTTTCAGATCCCATTTCTTACCACACAGGACCCCACTATGTATTATGTGGTAGTATAAATTTTTAGTTCTCCTTTCTTAGGGTACTTCACTATGTAATTTGTGGTAAGATAAAGTTTCAGTTCCAATTTCTTACCACACAGTTCCTCACTATGTATTGTGTGGTAGCGTAAAATTTCAGTTCTTCTTCCCTTGGGTACCTCACTATGTAATTTGTGGTAAGATAAATTTTCAGTCCCCATTTTTTACCACGCAGTACCTCACAATATGTATTTTGTGGTAGCATAAATTTTCAGTTCTCCTTTCTTATGGTATTTCACTATGTAATTTGTGGTAGGATAGATTTTCAGTTCTTCTTCCCTAGGGTGCCTCACTCTGTAAAGTGTGGCAGCATAAGTTATCAGTTATCCTTTCCTATGATATCTCACTATGTACTGCGTGGTAGCATAATTTTCAGTTCTTC
>JABUQX010038841.1:57500-68425 GCA_015478945.1 Trachelipus rathkii
ATTTTTTATTTTACATTTTACTTTGTGTTTAATTTTTATTTTTATTTTTTTTTTCTTTTTTAATTTATTTTCAAACTTTTTTTTTTTTTTTTTTTTTTTTTTTTTTTTTTTTTTTTTTTTTTTTTTTTTTTTTTTTTTTTTTTTTTTTTTTTTTTTTTTTTTTTATTTAAATTTATTTTTAACTATTTTTTATAAGTTTAATTATTTTGCTTTATTTTTACTATAAAAATTTATTTATTTTGTTTTATTTGTTTTAATCATTTTGTTTTTACTAAAAAATTTAAACTTTTTACGTTTATAACTTAAAAATTTTACATTTTTACATGCCTTAAAGCAGTAAAACAGTAAATCAAACTGCCCTCCATACCCTCCTACCCTACCGTGATCTATTGATCTATTGATCTATTGATTCAAATCATATTTTGTATAATATAACACAAAACTTTTATTTATTTTTGTTTTGTTTCTTTAAATATTTTGTTTTTACTAAAAAAATTTACTCTTTTTATGTTTATAACTTAAAAAAATTTGCCTTTTTACATACCTTAAAGCAGTAAATCAGTAAATCAGTAAATCAAACTGCCCTCCACACCCTCCCACCCTTCAGTGATCTATTAATCTATTGATCTATCGATCTATTGATCTATTGATTCAAGTCATATTTTGTATTACATAACACAAAAACTTTTATTTATTATGTTTTGTTTCTTTAAACATTATGTTTTTACTATAAAAATTTATTTATTTTGTTTTATTTTCTTTAAATATTTTGTTTTTACTAAAAAATTTATTCTTTTTATGTTTATAACTTAAAAAATTTGCATATTTACATACCTTAAAGCAGTAAAATCAGTAAATCAGTAAATCAAACTGCCCTCCATACCCTCATACCCTTCTGTGTCTATTGATCTATTGATCTGTGATCTATTGATCCTATTGTTCTTATGATCTATTAGTTAAGTCATATTTTGTATAACATAACACAAAAACTTTTATTTATTTTTGTTTTGTTTCTTTAAACATTATGTTTTTACTATAAAAAATTTATTTATTTTGTTTAATTTGTTTTAAATATTTTGTTTTTACTAAAAATTTATTCTTTTTATGTTTATAACTTAAAAAAATTTGCATATTTACATACCCTAAATCAGTAAATCAGTAAATCAAACTGCCCTCCATACCCTCATACCCTTCTGTGATCTATTGATCTATTGATCTATTGATCTATTGATTCAAGTCATATTTTGTATAACATAACACAAAAACTTTTATTTATTTTGTTTTGTTTCTTTAAACATTATGTTTTTACTATAAAAATTTATTTATTTTGTTTAATTTGTTTTAAATATTTTGTTTTACTAAAAAATTTATTCTTTTTATGTTTATAACTTAAAAAAATTTGCATATTTACATACCTTAAAGCAGTAAATCAGTAAATCAGTAAATCAAACTGCCCTCCATACCCTCCTACCCTTCTGTGATCTATTGATCTATTGATCTATTGATTCAAGTCATATTTTGTATAACATAACACAAAAACTTTTATTTTTTGTTTTGTTTCTTTAAACATTATGTTTTTACTATAAAAATTTATTTATTTTGTTTAATTTGTTTTAAATATTTTGTTTTTACTAAAAAATTTATTCTTTTTATGTTTATAACTTAAAAAATTTGCATATTTACATACCTTAAAGCAGTAAATCAGTAAATCAGTAAATCAAACTGTATCCAGCCACCCTCCTACCCTTCTGTGATCTATTGATCTATTGATCTATTGATTCAAGTCATATTTTGTATAACATAACACAAAAACTTTTATTTATTTTGTTTTGTTTCTTTAAACATTATGTTTTTACTATAAAAATTTATTTATTTTGTTTAATTTGTTTTAAATATTTTGTTTTTACTAAAAAATTTATTCTTTTTATGTTTATAACTTAAAAAAATTTGCATATTTACATACCTTAAAGCAGTAAATCAGTAAATCAAACTGTATCCAGCCACCCTCCTACCCTTCTGTGATCTATTGATCTATTGATCTATTGATTCAAGTCATATTTTGCATAACATAACAAAAAAACTTTTATTTATTTTTGTTTTGTTTCTTTAAACATTATGTTTTTACTATAAAAATTTATTTATTTTTGTTTTAATTTGTTTTAAATATTTTGTTTTTACTAAAAAATTTATTCTTTTTATGTTTATAACTTAAAAAATTTGCATTTTACATACCCTAAAGCAGTAAATCAGTAAATCAAACTGTATCCAGCCACCCTCCTACCCTTCTGTGATCTATTGATCTATTGATCTAATGATCTATTGATTCAAGTCATATTTTGTATAACATAACACAAAAACTTTTATTTATTTTGTTTTTTTTCTTTAAACATTATGTTTTTACTATAAAAATTTATTTATTTTGTTTAATTTGTTTTAAATATTTTTGTTTTTACTAAAAAAATTTATTCTTTTTATGTTTATAACTTAAAAAAAATTTGCATATTTACATACCTTAAAGCAGTAAATCAGTAAATCAGTAAATCAAACTGCCCTCCATACCCTCCTACCCTTCTGTGATCTATTGATCTATTGATCTATTGATCTATTGATCTATTGATTCAAGTCATATTTTGTATAACATAACACAAAAACTTTTATTTATTTTGTTTTGTTTCTTTAAACATTATGTTTTTACTATAAAAATTTATTTATTTTGTTTTATTTGTTTTAAATATTTTGTTTTTACTAAAAAATTTATTCTTTTTATGTTTATAACTTAAAAAAATTTGCATATTTACATACCTTAAAGCAGTAAATCAGTAAATCAAACTGCCCTCCATACCCTCATACCCTTCTGTGATCTATTGATCTATTGATCTATTGATCTATTGATCTATTGATTCAATCCATATTTTGTATAACATAACACAAAAACTTTTATTTATTTTATTTTGGTTTTCTTTAAACTTTTCGTTTTTTACTAAAAAATTTATTCTTTTTATGTTTATAACTTAAAAAATTTGCATATTTACATACCTTAAAGCAATAAATCAGTAAATCAGTTAATCAAACTACCCTCCATACCCTCATATCCTTCTGTGATCTATTGATCTATTGATCTATTGATCTATTGATTCAAGTCATATTTTGTATAACATAACACAAAACTTTTATTTATTTTTGTTTTGTTTCTTTTAACATTATGTTTTACTATAAAAATTTATTTATTTTGTTTAATTTGCTTTAAATATTTTGTTTTTACTAAAAAATTTATTCTTTTTATGTTTATAACTTAAAAAAATTTGCATATTTACATACCTTAAAGCAGTAAATCAGTAAATCAGTAAATCAAACTGCCCTCCATACCCTCATAACCTTCTGTGGTCTATTGATCTATTGATCTATTGATCTATTGATCTAATGATTCAAGTCATATTTTGTATAACATAACACAAAAACTTTTATTTATTTTTGTTTTGTTTCTTTAAACATTTTGTTTTTACTATAAAAATTTATTCTTTTATGTTTATTGAAAAAATTTGCATATCTACATACCTTAAAGCAGTAAATCAGTAAATCAGTAAAGCAGTAAATCAGTAAAGCAGTTAATCAGTAAATCAGTAAATCAGTAAATCAAACTGCCCTCCATACCCTCATACCCTTTTGTTATCTATTGATTCAAGTCATATTTGTATAACATAACACAAAAACTTTTATTTATTTTGTTTTGTTTCTTTAAACATTTTTGTTTTTACTAAAAAATTATTTATTTTGTTTAATTTGCTTTAAATATTTTGTTTTACTAAAAAATTTATTCTTTTTATGTTTATAACTTAAAAAATTTGCATTTTTACATACCTTAAGGCAGTAAATCAGTAAATCAGTAAATCAAACTGCCTTCCATACCCTCATATCCTTCTGTGATCTATTGATCTATTGATCTATTGATCTATTGATTCAAGTCATATTTTGTATAACATAACACAAAAACTTTTATTTATTTTGTTTTGTTTCTTTAAACTTTTCGTTTTTACTAAAAAATTTATTCTTTTTATGTTTATAACTTAAAAAAATTTGCATATTTACATACCTTAAAGCAGTAAATCAGTAAATCAGTAAATCAAACTGCCCTCCATACCCTCATATCCTTCTGTGATCTATTGATCTATTGATCTATTGATTCAAGTCATATTTTGTATAACATAACACAAAAACTTTTATTTATTTTGTTTTGATTTTCTTTAAACTTTTCGTTTTTACTAAAAAATTTATTTATTTTTGCTTATTCTGTTTAAAATATTTTGTTTTAATTAAAATTTCTTTCTTTTTATGTTTATAACTTAAAAAAAATTTACATTTTTACATACCTTAAATACCTTAAATCAGTAAATCAGTAAATCAAACTGTATCCAGCTACCCTCCTACCCTATCATGATCTATTGATCTATTGATCTATTGATTCAAGTATCTTTTTGTATAACATAACATAAAAATAAATTCTTTGCTGTGGCTGTTGTTGTTGTTGTTGTTGTTGTTGTTGTTGTTGTTGCTGTTAAATATATCATACGTTCAAGTTAAATGAAAATATACAACACTTTTTCAAACATATCTCTGAAATAAATTTCTTCTGTAGACAGAAATACATTTAGGAGGCTTGAAAAAGCAACAAAATCATATATTATTATTATTATTATTATTATTATTATTATTATTATTATTATTATTATTATTATTATTATTATTATTATTATTAATTAATATATATATATGAACACACACACACACACACACACACACACACACACACACACACACACACACACACACACACACACACACACACACACACACAATAAATATAGACACTTTACTTAATAGCAGCCATACGATACGATGATCATATGGCTGTTATTAAAAAGTAAAGTGCTCTGCCTTTAACCCATTGATAATGTGGCTGGCTCCCAATGTGTGTGTATTGTGTGTGTATGTGTGTGTGTGTGTGTGTGGTATTGTATGTGTTAGGTTTTGTTATGTTCATATACATATTTGGTTGATTTTAACTAATAATAATAATAATAACAATAATAATAATGTAATATGTAATGTATGATATGTATTTTGTTTAGTTTAATGTTGTGCAAAAATTAGCATTATATTTAAGAGGCAAAGATGACAGCCTGCATTTATGGCCTGTTTACAGCAGCTAACTTTAACAACAACTAGCCAGCAAAGAATTTGTACATGTTGCTGTATACAAAAAAGTACTTGAATCAGTCAGAATCATGATAGGGCAGGGATGATTTGATTTGTTTTACTATTCAAATATTAAATATGAAGTTTGAGATTATATTTGCAAAAAGAAGTACAATTAAATTTTAAATATTTAAACTTTAGAACTCTTTAAAAATAAATAAATTTTTAGTAAGAAACGAAAGTTTAAAGAAAATCAGGCAAAGCAAAAGTTTTTGATGTTCCATGTTCGCCTGACTGATCAGCAGATCCCAGCTGGGCCTCAGTAGATCCAGTAGATGCAGGGGTAGCCCGAGGGTATGGAGAAGCAGTTGTTACTGATTTACTGCTAGGCAGCAGCCAAATATGCAAATTTTAAGTTATAAACATAAAGAATAGAACACAGTAGCTGAATTTAAAAGCAAAAACAAAATGAGGCGTGATTATGTTATACAAAAATATGACTAGTCAGTAGATCAATAGATCAATAGATCAATGGGTCAATGCAGAAGGGATGTGAGGGTATGGAAAGAACGGTTGATTTACTGACCTGATTTACTACGCAAATATAAAAACACAAATTTTAGTTATAAATAAAAAGAACAGAACTAACTAGTAAAACAAAATATTTAAACAAATTAAACAAAATAAATAATTTTTAGTAAGCAAAAATGTTTAAAAAGCAAAGGCAAATGACCATGACCCTTCAATATAGCAGATCAACAGGTAACAAAGAACTGGTATGGAGAACCGCGTTCTGATTTGATTGCTTGTTAAACGCAAAAGAACAGGCCCAGTAAACAAATAAGAAACAAAAACAATGAAATAAAGTTTTGTGTTACATGTTATACAAAATGTGACCCAGTCATTAGTCAATAGATCAATAGATCAATAGATCAATAGACTGGTATGGTATGAAGAGACAGTTTGTTTATAATTCCGATTTACTGTAGGCAATAACAAGCATCTGGAAATTTTTAAGTTACTAAACGCCAAAGATAATTACGGTAAAACTGTTTAAGCAAATTAAGCAAAATAAGCTCAAATTTTGTAAAACGCAATGTTAAGAAGCAGACAAAATCGTATGTTCCATCGAACCCTTTAACTTTGAATCAACATCAGGTCAACAGATCAATAGATCAGATATGTGGTATATTGAGTGTTTGTTAGCAGTGATTTATTGCAAACATAATAAACTATGCAAGTACAGTTATAAACATAAAAAGAATGATTACAGTAAAGCGGTTAAAAGAAAAACAAAGCATAAAAAATAAAAAAGTTTTATTATTATGTTATACAAAATATGGATTGGTCTATCAGTCAATACGACCAGGAGGTATGGTGAGGACTGTTTGAACTACTGATTTACAGGTATGTAAATATGCAGAATTACACAGAATTATAAACTAGGAAATAAATTTACAGTAAAATATTAACAAATGGCAAAATAAACAAATTTTTATAGTAAAAACATAACAAAGGCTAAAAATAAATAAAAGTTTTGTGTATGTTGCCACAAATATGACTGATCAATAGTCAATGGGCCAGTAGATCAGCTGCTATCAATAGATCTGAAGAAGTAGGGTATGGAGAACACGGTTTATTTACGAACCTTTGTTTACTGCTAGGTAATGTATGTAATACAGAGCCCACGAGTTATAAACATAAAAAGAATAAATTATTTAGTAAAAATTAAAAACAAATTAAACAAAATAAATAGATTTTATGAGCAAAACATGTTTAAAGAAACAAAACAAAGATAAATAAAAGTTTTTGTGTTATGTTAAAAAATACTCGAAATATGATCTGAATCAATAGATCAATAGATCTGTAGATCACGAATGACAGACCCAGTTTGTTTACTGTTTACTGATTTACTGCTTTGGGTATGTAAAAACGTAACATAATAATTTATAAACAAAAAGAAATAAATTTTGAGTAAAATAACAAATATTTAAAGCAAATTAAACAAAATAAACAAATTTTTATAGTAAAAATATTTAAAGAAACAAAACAAAGATAAATAAAGTTTTTGTGTTATGTTCGCTATATGACTTTGTATGGAATCAGCAGTTGTCACAGAAGAACAGAAGATGGTTGTTACTGTTTGATTTACTGCTTTGGGCATGTTAATATGCAGAATTTTTAAGTTATAAACATAAAAATAAATTTTAAATATTTAGGTTTAATAAGCAAAAATAAATAATTTTTATAGTAAAAACATGTTTACTATCGAGCTTAAAATAAATGAAAGTTTTTTGTGACCATGTTCTTCAAATATGACTTAATCAGTAGATCAATGGGCATTAGTCACAAACAGAAGAGATAGTGAATCAGTTGTTTACACTGTTTACACTGATTTACTGCTTTTAATTCGGTAAACTATTACACTTTACAGTTATAAACATAAAGAAAGATAATTTTAGTAAAACAAAATATTTAAAATCAAATTAAACAAAATAAAAAATTTTTAAGGTAATGTTATTGTTTTAAGATACCCATAGCCAAGGTGCAATTCGTTTTTTGTGGCAGGCCATACAAGTGACTTGGTCAATGGATCAACTGGGTCAGTAGATCTGAAAAATGAGAGAGGTGACTGGATTCTGATTTGTTTGATTTTAGTTTTACTTAAGGCTGTATTAATATGCAGAGTTTTTGAAGTTAACATAAAGAATAAATTTTAGGCAAACAAAATATTTAAAACAAATTGAAGCTTAAAACTAAATAAATTTTATAATCAAAAACATAATGTTCAAAAACAAAGGCAAAATAAACAAAAGTTTTGATTCTTATGTTATATAAAAAATATGACTTAGCTCCCTATCAATATATAGATCAGCATAGATCCCTGCAGCCAATCACAGAAAATGTAGAGGCATGGAGGGTGATTTGGAATTACTGATTTACTGATTTACTGCTTTAAGGTAATGTAAATATGCAAACTTTTAAAGTTATAAACATAAAAAGAATAAATTTTAGTAAAAACAAAATATTTAAAAACAAAATTAAACAAAATAAATAAATTTTTATAGTAAAAAACATAATGTTTAAAAAGAAACAAACAAAAATAAGTAAAAAGTTTTTGTGTTATTTATGCAAAATATGACTTGAATCAATAGATCAATGAATCCAATAGTCAATAGATCAATAGATCAATATAGATCAATAGATCACAGAAAGAGTATATGAAGAGTATGGAAAGAAACAGTTACTGATTTACTGATTTTGCTGCTGGGTAATGTAAATATGCAAATTTTTCAAGTTATAAACTTAAAAAGAATTTTTATTAAAAACAAAATGTTTTAAGAAAATAAAACAAAATGAAATAAATTTTATAGTAAACATAATGTTTAAGAAGCAAACATAGCCTGCCTTCAAGGGATTTTGTGTTATGTAATACAAAATATGACTTGCATCAATAGATCAATAGATCGATAGATCAGATCAATAGTCACTGAAGGGAGAGTGAGTGTGAAAGAGAGGCTTTGTTTACTTTGTTACTGATTTACTGCTAAGTATATAAATCACAAATTTTTTAAAAGTTATGCTTTATAAAAAGAGTAATTTAGTAAAAACAAAATCATTTAAAATGCAAAACAAACTCAATAAAAGGTTTGTGTTACCTCCTCACAAGTATGATTTGAGATCATGGGTCAATGGGTGTCAATAGATTTACAGTAGTAAATAGGAGTATGGAAGAATTTAGTTGATTGCATTTTCGCTTTGGAGCGTAAATGTAAGAATTACAAGTTACTAAAGCTGTCAAATTTAGAGGTACAGTAAACAAAAATGAATACGCAAATAAACAAAATAAATAATTTTATAGTAAAAATAAAACAAAATAATTTTGCTGAGAACCTGATGGTTAAAAAAATGTCGAATTAAAGAAAAGAAAATTAAATAAAAAATAAACACAAAGTATTAACGTAAATAAAACTTACAAAAAATAATAATAAAATAATGAAATAAAATAAATAAAAATTAAACACAAAGTAAAAAATAATAAAAAATAGTTAGAGAATATATTTAAAACATAACGTCAAAAATGTAAATCGTACATAGTAAAAATATTAGATAAAAACATAAAAAAATAGAAACGATATGCATGTTTCAACTTAGGGGTCTACGGGAGGCCCAAATTGAGTAAGTCGAGCTAGACTCATCTAAGTAGAGAGGTGAGAAAAGGATGTGTGAGGCTATAAGACACATTGTAGCCCTAGAAACTCAAATATTATTTGTTTACTCAGTGTCTCTCTCTCACCTAAGAGAGACTCCCCTTATTGATCGATAAAAGTGTAAAACTTAACAGTATCAGAGAAAATCCAGTGTCATCAATCATTGGCGCTTTTGATTTGCTGTGGGCTCTGTCTCAGAATCGACTCTCGCAATGAACCTTGGCATCGAGCACGTCAAGTGACGTTATATGAAATTCGAATACTGTCGTAACTGACCGGTGCCCTGTTCCCGAGCATCATGCCTCCTCGAAGCAGCCTGACTTAAAAAACCATGGACGGTGTGCCCATCAAGCAGATCTAGCCTCTCTGACGATACCTGAGGCCCACCAATCAGATCTTCAAATCGGCATTGTTTGTTCCTATTGGCTGCCTCACGCCCCCTCATAAACAACTTCCCTGATCTAGAAACCATGGGCAGAGGTACGCAGTCTGTCTGGACGATGCGCGTTTTATAATTGGCAGCTGTTTGGAAGCTGCACTACCCATGCAGAAGGCAAACTGGGAAACCATGTGGATTGACTGAAGTTGGTCATCATATAGGATATAATTTTAGGTGTCAGTTGAAGTAGAACATTGAACATACCTGTTCAAACTTGCTGTAATAATATGAAAGTTTCTCACTCAAACTTTGCACCACCAGATCAGATTCTTTCTTTGTACTCTCTCAGTCTGTCCTCCATTCAGAGCCCAGTTTAATGTCAGATCATCTCTGAACATGGAGCTGACACCACCTGTTTCTGTATATATCTTTGTTCTTTTCCTTCAACATGAAACTGTTGTTTTATCTGGAACAGCCTAAAACTAATGCTGAGGACCTACAACTGTTCTCTGATCTGACATTCGATTCAGTTGATTCATATGACATATGGTTGGTTACCCTCTACCCTAACTCACCATAGTTTATTGCCAGCCTTTGGGTGGGTTTGAACGATCTGTCTTAGCGTGTTTGGGGCTGATGTCAGGTGCCGGCTGCGACGTTACCACGTCTCTATTTCTTCACCTCAAGCGGATTTGTAACCAAACCTTTGGATGGGCTCATTTAAGTGGGATATATGGAAGTGCTCTTCGTGGAAAACTATTGTTTCAGACCATTCTAACATTTATTATGTATGGAACAGATCCACGGATATTAGTCTCTGTTGGATTCTTAAATCATAACACCATAACCATATATATTCTTATATATATATCAGTTATTCCACCATTCTCAGAGATCTCTATCCCAGTTGATCTTATGGAGTCTGGTGATCTGGATGCATTTGCTTTCTCTGTTCTCTGTATACATTTTGACTAGTGTGAGTACATTATATTATGTATGAATTCTCTGTGTTCTTTATTTTGCATTCATATTCATTTCTAATTTACCACTACTACACTACATTACGTTATATTAATTACCAGGGTTCTATAGTATATGAACTCAAAGTGTTTCTTTGTTAACTTCCCTATGTTTTGATCTAT
>JABUQX010038842.1:0-7500 GCA_015478945.1 Trachelipus rathkii
AGATTGGAGAGAACTTGTGAGATCTGTGTAAGAGACTGAGAGATTTGTCGAGTCTGTTAAGAGCTGGAGAAATTAGTGAGATCTGTATAAGAGACGGAGGACTTGCTGATATACTGTGTAAGAACTGGAGATTGAAATTTGTGAGATCTGTGTAGAGACTGGAGAGAATTTATGAGTCTGTGTAAAGAGAACTTGGACGAGATTTGTGAGATCCTGTGTAAGAGACTGAGGAGATTTGAAAGATCTGTTGTAAGAGAATGGAGAGCTTGTGAATCTGTGAAGAGACTGAGAGATTTGTGAGGTCCGTGTAGGACCTGGAGAGATTTGCTGAGATCTGTGTAAAGAGAAATGGAGAGAATTTGTGAGATCTGTGTAAGAGAATGGAGGAATTGTGAGCATCTGATGTAAGAGACTCGAGAGACTGACATCTGTGTAAGAGATGGAGAGAATTGTGAAGAATTCTGTGTAAGGACTGGAGATAATTGTGAGACTCTGTGTAAGAACTGGAGAGAATTTGTGAATCTGTGTAGAGAATGAGAGATTTGTCGAGAATTGTATAGAGATGAGAGATTTATGAGATCTGTGTAAGAGATTGCGGAGAACTTGGATATCTGTAGTAAAACAGGAGATAATTTGTGAGTCTGTGTAAGAAATGAGGAATTTTGAGATCTGTGTAAGAGACTGGAGAGATTTAGTGAGACTGTGTAAGAGACTGGAGAGAATTTGTGAGATCTGTGTAGGACTGGAGAGAACTTGTGAGATCTGTGTAAGAGACTGGAGAGATTTGAGGTACATGTGTAAGACTGGAGAGAATTTGTGAGATCTGTGTAAGAGACTGAGAGAATTGTTATTATCTGTTTAAGGACTGGAGATAATTTGTGGAGATCTGTGTTAAGAGATGGAGTAATTTGTTTGAGATCGTGTAAAGAGAACTGAAGAGTTAATTGTGAGATCTGTGTAGCAGACTTAAAATTTTTTGTGAGCGTGTAGGAGATCTGGAGAGAATTCTGAGACTGTTTAGGACTGAGAGACTTGTGAGTCTGTGTCAAAGATGGAGAGAATTTGTGAGATCTGTGTAAGAGACTGAGAGATTGTGATATCTGTTAAGAACTGGCAGATAATTATATGAGATCTGTGTAGAGATGGACAGATTTTGTAATCTGTGTAAGAGACTGGAGAGAATTTGTGAGTGTCTGTGTAAGAGAATGGAGAGAATTTGTGAGCACTGTGTAGAGATTAAAAAATTGTTGAGAGCTGGTTGTAGGAGACTGGAGGAATTTCTGTAGACCTGTGTAAAGTTGAGAGAAACTGGAATCTGTGCTAAAAAGATGGAGAGAATTGTGAGATCTTATGTAAGAGATGGAAGAGAACTTGTGATATCTGTGTAAGAGAATGGAGTAATTTGTTGAGTCTGTGTAGAGACTGGACAGAATTTGTAGATCTGTGTAGCAGGAATGGAGAGACTTTGATATCTTGTAAAAGTCTGGAGATATTGTGAAATCGAGTAGAGATAGACAGAATTTATGAAAGATCTGTGTAAGAGACTGACCGAGAGAATATGGTGGAGATCTGTGATAAGAGACTTGGACGAATTGTGAGAGCTGTGTAGAGAGACTGGAGAAAATTGGTGATATCTGTGTAAGACTGGAGAGAATTTGTGAGAGCTGTCGAAGAGAACTGGAGAGGAATTTGTGAGGATCTGTGTAAGAGACTTGAGAGATTTGTGAGATCTGTGTAGAGTGGGAACAGCCTCAGATGCACGAATAGAGACTGGAGAATTGGTGAAGATTGTAGGAGACTGGAGAGAATTTGTGAGAGCTGTGTAAGAGAAGGAGAAGAGATTAGTGAGAGCCTGTTGACGCACGATACACTCAGATGTTATTTAAATATTTTGAATAAAAAAATGTTTGGATGGGAAAAATCTTTACATAAACATTTATAAAACTGTATTTAGGTAGTTTTCTGCGCTTCTGAGTTCAGTATTTTTAAAAGAAAGAAATAAAAAAGTTCGAATCTATCTTATTCGAACATTCATTCTTTAATGCAATCAATCCATAATTTTTCATAGTTACACATGGTTTTTTATTACTCACTTTCGAAATAAACCAGGTATAATATAAAGTATATTTCTCAGAGTGAATATATATATATTGTATATATATATAATATATATATTATACTATATAATATATATAATAACACGCATATATAATATTATTTATATAATAATATATTATTATATATGACTACTTACTATATATATAAAATCAAGTGGTAACAAAGAACCATCCAATGGCAAGAATAAAGAACACTGACTTTCTCTGGAGCGAAACTGCATGTTGCGACTTGAGAACCATTATACTGTGCGTCTCACCATCAGCTATCTCTCGTCAATACCAGCAGTTTTCTTTCAACTCTTCATATTAATGTTTTGTTACTCATGATTAATCAATTACGTTCATGAAAGACTAATTAATAATTATTATATAAATATAGTATACTATCATATAATTATAATACCCACTATATTATCATATAAATAGCTACTAGCGTCTAATATTATATATACAATATATATATAATCTATATACATATATCCTAGTAGATACATCCCATCTATCACTCACTAACGACACGAACATACTTATATATATATTATATAATATAAATATATATATATATTATAAAAGGATGCCAGCCGGAATGAGGCTAACTTATACTTAATTGAAATATTCTAGCATTATCGACGGTTTCGGCCGGGTCGTGCTATTCATCAGGATACTGAAAATCAATATAGTCTCTTAAATACAATAGATAACAGTCTATAGAAAGAATGTAATGAAATAAAGATGCAAATAAATATAATAATCAATATGTATAAAAAAAATAAAATAAAAATCTTCATTTTTCATTTTTATTTTTCTTTGTAATATTTGGCTTTACCTCATCTGATTAGCATATTTTTCCCTTAGCTTCATATTACTGGTATGTTCATTTATATTTATGTTTATATGACTGATTATATCTATTACTGTATTTATATATAACTATATGTTTTCAGTATCCTGATATGGGCCACGACGGCTCGAAACGTCGATAATCTAGGAATATTCTTTCAACTTATATAAAGCTGTTATGCTTCATTCGCTCTTTGCTCATCTTTTTATAATATAATCTACGTCCTAGAACAGACAAATCAACATTAATATTATAATTACTATAATAATATTATAATTACCTATATCTATATATATATAATATCACAATATTATAGATATTATATAATATATAAATCTTGCATATCTACCTATATATATATACTATTATATAAATATAATATATAACTATATATATTAATCGTATATATATCAGTAATTTAATCCTATTAATATATATATATTATATAAATATATAATATATAATTTATTATATATATATCATTAAATATTATATAATATATATATAATATATTATAATATATAATATATATCTGACTATATATAATATATAATATGTAGCTATATAATATCATATAGTATATTATATATATATATATATATATATATATATATATATCGAGGACCGTATTTAGATACACTTGCTAATAACTTTATGACTTCTTCATAATCTAATTTTGTATCAATATCAGATTTAATTGCAAGAGCAACCAGGTCACCAAAACATTTTGAGTTTTGGATATTCGAAGATTCGTAGTTTTTTGTTTCTTTTAGAACCGAGAATGACCTTTCCTCAAAGCTGAAGAGCTCAAATTTTTAAAGCGGTGCACAAATTTGGGTGTATTAAATCTGTGGAGGAGATTTTATAATCATTATTTTCATGACCCAAAAGAAAACCTTCAAAAGCTACACATTCCGGTACAAGAGCTATTTCTTCAATACCCGAACTATATTCAGTACTTGAAGAAGTTATGATGACGCTTCTTGAATTTCATTAGAGCTAAGATTTGTAAGGTAAAATGAGAGGCAAATTGCTGGCAATATGTAATATTCTCATTCGCATTCGGAATATTAAAAAATATGTTCGCATTGCATTTATACACACTTATATTAATATTTCTTAATAGCTTTTGGGGATATGGAGAGACCAAAGTATTAATAATATATAATTTTAAAAACCAAAATGAACGGTAATATTGTAATAGAGTTACATAATTTTGACCTCATACACTTTTCTACGTCAAAATTATAATTAGAGAAATTATTAATAAATTAATGAACTTAAAATTCATACTGAAAAAATAAATGTTATAAAACGAACTCTAGAATTAGATTTAAAGATTTTCCAAAACTGTTTGTTAATTATACGTATTAAATAAAAATATTCAAAAGATATTTTCATATTCATTCAAAATTTATTTAATACATAAATTTAAGTAGGTTTACATATGGTCTATTAAAATCTAGATATTATAACATTTATAGTTGAGTTAATACTAAATATTATTATATAAAATATAATATATTAAATAGTATTGATAAGTGCATTAGGTTAGATTTTAATATATAAATTATTTAGGTTGTTATTTTATAAAGTTCTTCTTGCGCAAAACTTTTACTATTAAATTATTCACATGAATCTCTAGATTTTAAATACTATTCTTTTTATTTATTAAATATAGTATTTATTGTGAAATAATTATTAAGTTCATCATATATATAATAAGCTTTTATTAGAATATAATTTTATTAATATAATATATTCTGAGATTACCCTAACAAATTATAGACATTACCGTGCTATAAATTAAACTTTATTACTATTTCCTCACTCCAGTGAAGTATTATAATCTTAATATGATTTACTCTCTTCTCAGGGTATAATAATAAAGCGTATCTTAGAGTTATATTCACTAATATATACTAAAATCTCACTTTATTAGCTCAACAAAACACTCTACTAATATATATATATAGAAATCAGCCCTCTCCAATAAAGTTATTCTCATAGTATATATTAATTAGTGAGCGTGAGTTTATTCACAAATATACATTCCTTGCCTACCACAATATTTTTCTTAGCTTCTCTAATTATCTACGTGTACATTAATGCAATAATGTATTCCTACTCAAATATGTACTTATCAGCATTCGTATAAAATTATTATATTGTAACAATAATAATTCTTGATAATAGAAATAAAAGGCAGGTAAGGTAATTTAGTATAATATATTTACCTCAGCTTGTAAATAATAGTGCACGAACTCTATATTCACACCTTCTTAGTATTATAAGAGAGTATTGTGGCGTACAGTAATTAATATAATATATAAGATGGACTGAAATGATTATATTCCGAGACTACCATTAAGAGTAAGACATACTTCCTATATATATCAGAAGGAGCAACGCACTCCACCATTCATTCATAATTAATGAATCTAGTTAAATTAATATAATAGTAATTAGAAATATTTCTAATCATCTTATATATCAAGTCCAACTATGGTAAGTGAAGCAACTCATAATATTCAATATATTAGCTTATACTTTATTATCATCCAAACTATTATTTAAGCGTTTTTATAAAAATATTCTTGATAATTGATAACTCAAAATACATAAGTAATTAATAGGTTATGGCAATTTGTAAACATTAGTATGAGGAGTAAATTACTATTTCTTCAATATTATCTCATTACTCTCACATTCACATTATATATATTATCTAAAATTTATGAAAATTCCATGAATATATCTTGTTAACATAAGTATAATTAAATTATTAGATTCGCAATCTGATTTTACAGCAATAAATAAAAATATTGGTCTCGTTTGAAAACTAGTTAATTCGCTAAAGAAACTATAAACTCATTTCAACTTAATATTTTATTAATATATATTTCTTTTATATAAAAAAATTGACAGCAGTCTTACACTAACATCATAACTTAACGAATATTTATAATCACAATTGCAGGGTACAATAAGACAAATCAGATATATCTGATATTATAACATATAATTATTATCATTGAGTAGGTAGTAAATAACAATGTATGAAATGTTTGTATTAATTTTATCTCACTACTACGTATCGTAGTGCATTTTTATTATCTCTATTCTTCTTAGTATATTACTATCATCTCTCTACACAATAATTACTATCGAATATAATCTATCAATTATTATAACATAAAGTTACAACCAGCAACACCTCATAAAATTAATCAGTTGGAACGAATAGATCTTAAACTTTTATATATTGAACTTAGATTTCACTGTATAGCGATTAGGCCCTATATTATCTATAGTGTTTACCATTATAGGGTAATTAAAATAAACTTTAAGAAATGTATAATACAATATAAGAAGGTGACAAACTCCATACTATATTACACAATGAAAACTTTATAATTATCCACTTTTATACATTATTATTCAATGCATTAAAAATGTATTAGTCATATATTAGCTTCAGATACTTATCACGCTATATTAGGATGAATGAAAATTGACATGATGAACTACTTTAAAAAATTATTTTCTTCTAATCTTCCAAAAGAAAAAATCAAAACAATCATTATATACCATTCAATAAAAATTATATACATTATAACTCTATTACATAAACTAATCATATTCATTAAGAGATATCTTACACAATAGAAGATGAGATATAATAAAAATCATATCTAATTAGTGAAAATTTATTAAAGTTGCCTTTCGCTGACCTTAAATTAAATACATTACTTTTATAAATTCTGACATTAAATCTTAAAATAAACGCAATAATTATCTTCCAATATTAAGATAACCATCTTACAGTTACAAATAATTATATATAAATAACTATATAAATAAGAAAGTGAAAAAATTAACAATTTAATCTTTCATTAGTGATAAAAGTACAATTGTTTAAAGAATCGACTTGAATTAATAATGAGGTTTAATAGTGTACAGTAGTGTACAGTGGTACAGAGTTATGTACAGGTGTAAAACCTCCTGATCCGAATTAAATATTGCAGAATAATAATTCAAAGATTTCCATAATACCTCCCACACTCAAAAATAAAGAATACTCATATTTGATATTAAAATACTATAACTCACATATAAAATTATTTAAACCACTTCCCATCTATATTGGTATCTCATTAACTATATCGCAAAAATAGTTAGTGAACCTATTTAAAATAACCCCGAGAAGCACTAATAAAGTTTTAGAGTATATTGAGGATATGGTGTTCAGTAATGCTGTCTGATAATTATATAATTAAAGTAAAAAATTTAAAAAAAAGCTATATATAAGAAATGACTTTTTTATCTATTTATTGAGCTTCAGATATATAATTATTATGTATTTTAAAATTCCTTATTTATTTATAATTTTTTCGTATTTATATCAAGTCGTATATATAAAGATTTAGTATTTCTAGTCCATTATATCCTATATATATAATATATATAATGTATATATAATTATATAGTAATATATATTATATTAAATATATATATATTATATATATATATATTAATATA
>JABUQX010038842.1:12500-28051 GCA_015478945.1 Trachelipus rathkii
ATGCCGAACAAACATCGGAGAACTATTTAAGTATCAAGGAAGAGAATTTTGTTTATATATCAAGATGAGTAACGATAAGACACACTCGGTGAATGAGTAGATATTAGGAATCCGCAAAATTTTCTTTGTTCTTAGGGAGTAAACTACAGATCGGCAATAGTCACCAGACGATGTCGAGGGTTATCTAGAGTCGTCGCAGACCTCACTATCAATATGATCGTATAATAGTCAGTAACAGTCATATTATATTTTTTCACTCACAAATATTAGGTTCATTAAAGGTGCTTTTTTTATTAGGGTATATCGTTTTATGAGTCATCCGTAAGATTACTCTATACTTACCTTGGATTTGATTTTTTTTATGTTATTTCAAATTGGAACGTGGGGGGTGGGGTCCCCCAAAGGGGTGGAGCCCCCCTCTTTTTTTTTGCTTCAATACGTTAGTTAATTATTTTTTAAGTTTATGGTAGATCACTATTCATTTTATTTATTCATGTTTCTTTCATGGGCCTTTTTTTTTTAAAGGCAAAACAACCTTGTTGTTTTTTTTTCGTGCCGTCCGCGCCATTTTTGTTTTATAAATTCAGTCTTTGTTAATTTATTTCAATCGTCATTTTTAATGAATTCGCAAATTCATCGTCGTCGCAACAATCGTTCGCGTTGTTTCGCGCAATTCAGCAGTCGTTTTTCCGCAATTCCGCAATCGTTGTTGAATCGTCGCAAGGTTGAACGCCCCCGCAATTTCCGCATTTCGTTGTTCGGCAGGCAGCTTAGTCCCGTCGCTGTCGTTTGTTGTTGTTTCCGGCAGAAGACCCGTCGTCATTGTCCCCAGAATCGCCTCGCAAAGCGCAAAGAGCCACACGCAGAGAACCAAGCGTTAGTTGAAAGACCAAGAGCTAAGGTACACTTTCAAATCGCAATTATGACTGTAATTATTATTTATTTTAAATTGAAATAACGAGAGTTTGGGGCGAGTATTTATATTTTTACGAAGAACCACTTCTTTTTTTTTTTTTTATTAAAGACAAACTATAACCGATATTATTTTCTCATTGAAATGTATGTATTTGCAATACCAAATAAAGTATGAGTATAAATTACTCGAAATATAACCTTTCACATATCTAATAATATAAATATGTTACATGTGCTATATTAATATATTAATATATATATATATATATATATATATGCATCTTACTAGGCTTTTAATATTGTTAAATATTAAAGAATATATATTTACCTCAAGCTAAAGATGGCCAGTAGCCTTGACATAGTGGATAACATTCTTCTAAACCAGGCTCACCTGTTCTATAGAGAACTTTCACCTCCTCATACCTAATAGTGCATTAAGGATAGGAGGTATCTAAATAAGTAGGATTGAGAGCATAAATAACCTCTCACCTAAAAGAAGGGCTTTTCAGGTATTTTTTCATACCTCAGATGCCCTTACATGAAAGCTGGTGAAAAACCACATATACTCGTTTATTAAAATGATTTAACAAGGCATATGTTTGGGCCACAGATATGGGTCTATAATTATTAGTCACAAATTTGTCGTGTTTTGTTAAATTTAAACAAGCACAAATCATTTTGGTATCTACTGATATTTCTCAACTTTGTATATATATATTTACTACAGGAGAGAGTTTTGGACATGTTGAGAAAGGGTACGCTATAAAGTTTCTGAATCAGTATCAATATTCCTCCAGAATGCACACATTTAGGAGTCTGTGGAAATATGACGGAGTTATTTTTATTGGACTATGGTTTTACAGTGTATCTCCTCTATTAGCAGAGTGAGGAGAGGTGCAGGAGCCCCAGATGGATAAGTGACTTTTTATGATATTCATACATAGATGGGGTTTTAAATGATCGATTAGTGAATTACGCCTTTGATAGTAGCTCAATACTAGTATTGTTAATTGAGAAAAGTCGATTTATGTTATAACGATTCATATATCGATGTTTAAATTGTTCTATTACTACGTTGACTAAGAGGAATTGTCTCTTATTACAATTAATTATTAACATCTCTGAGAAAGAATAAATATGACCGCTGATAATTATTTAATGATAATTGATTATAATCTTATTGTAGTAGGTAGCCGCTAACTTATTGAGTGTATCAGCTGAATAACCGCATTTCTCTCGAAGATCGAGGTTGTGGAGCGATATACTAATGTTATGCAAATACTTAGTGTAATATGGGTGCATAGTTGAGGTTACAAACATGCGAATCTGAGGCTAATCGCACGAGTCTCTTGGGTGACCGGTGAGTACCCTAAGTGGGTGCTGCCCCTGTACGCCAGTCAATCGGGCTGAAAACTATTTTAGGCTTTAAGAATATATATAGGGCTATCGAAAGCAAGTGGATTGACCACTATATTGTATAACGGAGAGGGTACTCACGTTATATCGAAGAGTTCATCTTTCCTGTTAGTAGCGGAGCTGAGAGAGATAATCGAGATGTTGAGGACTACCTCCCTATAATAATAAAATTTAAAATTGATTACGTAGAAGACTGAAATTTGGGAGAAAGGATTCAGTGAAGTTTATGTGAGTCGTGAGGAGTTACCGGAGTCGAGTCGGAGTCTGTGAGTCGGATGTCACGAGTCGTGAAGTCGTAGTCGGAGTCGTGAGTGAGAATATCATCTTCGTAAGTCCAGGTTCCCTATACCGTAGGGGGTCTTCACCTTACCTAATAAAAAATATAAGAAGAAATGCATTAGGACATATCATAACAGAGGAAGATTAAAGAAATAAGGATAAGAATTGAGAATGACAAAGAAGAATGTAAGGTTAAAGTAGAAGATAGAAATGTAGAATTGAGATTCTGAAAGGTAATTCAGAAGTCACAGTAAGGACTTCACGGAGTCAGTGAGAGTAGCGCTGTTTCACTCGCGCGATGGGCACCTTTCGGCCTTGACCTGGCGGATACCCTTAAGCGGAGGTGCTCGGCTAGCAGCCGGGTGTATGGGCCTTATCGAGCGCAGTCAGCTAACCTAGCCTAACCTAACAACTACATTACGAGTATATCTCATTAAATCACTAAATACTACATACCTAAGCGCTTAACCTTAACAACCTCACACTTAGAGATCTCTAGCTTCTAACATTCGATTAAAACCTTGTCGACCCTAATACTCGACATATGCATCATCCAATACAGATAGCCCGTTTTTCTACTGTTATGAAACCTAGACCTAGACCTCATATATTATCCTATATTTACCTACGCCAATATCTACCATATTACCCTCATTATCGCATATAACCTAACAAATACGACCTCAGCGATAATAACCTAAACCTAAAACCTATACACTTATGCGTACATCCTACATCCTATCCCTTAGAACGTCAGACCGTAACATCACCGTCACTCCTATATATGTATTTTATTTAGACACTTCTGCTACTCTTGCCTTCCCCTCTTTTGAGACTCAATAGTTATGTTATTCTCCATCCACTTAGGATATACTCTGTATTGGGCGCTTTAATATTTCTTATTATGTGTTCTATTATTCTATGTAGGTTTCTATTTTATTGTTAATTGTGTATCTTTCATTTTTTTTTTTTAAATTTACATTTTTCAAAACTTGAATCTCTTCTGTTATGTGAATCTAATCCTGATACTAATTATCTTCCGATCTCGGAGACACTGGATCCCTTATTACAATTACACTATCACACAACTTACACTATTCATCATACTCTTCACATATCTACATACATACTAACACCTCTATACTATCAACTATCAAACAATTTACAATTTTTCCAAAACTTTATTTTTAAAGGTTAATTTTTTTTTATTTTAAATTTAATTTAATTGTTTATTTACAAGTTATATTTTGGAACATAGTTTTTAATAAGTTTAATTTTTTTATTTTATTTTTTTTTTTATTTTTTATTTTCACTTATATCTTTATTACAAAGCTATTTCTACATCTATTTAAGATTAAGCCACTACAAAACATTTGTGAATCCAACATTTAATTTCATAACGATTTCTCACTTATTTACACATTATACTATCTATCATTTCATTATTTGATTTGGTCAATTATTCCCATTGTATTCAAACATTACTATTATTTACACTTTATATAACTTATTTTTTTATGTTCCACATCTCAAGTATCTGTGAATTAATTCACATTATTTAAACAACATCATTTTTTTTTTTCTACATCTATCTATTTTTTTTTCATCACACACATCTATTCTACTATCTTCTTACACTTTATATCATCTATCATTATCTCTTGACATTACTATCTCACTATTAGTACTATCTTAATTCCTATCTTACATTTACTACTAATTATTTCACACGTATATAAACTTTACGTATCATTTTCCCTTTGGTCTCTCATTGGGTCCAATTTTAGCCATCTTCCCTATTTTTTTAGGTTCACTTATTAGACATTTTTATATAAAACATTTTTTTGTCTCTGTAACCTAAAACTGTTAACTCATTTACATGTACTATTCTTTTATATTTTTACTTAGTTACTTTTATATTTATTATTATTTTTAAAATTTGTCTATAAGTAAGTTTACCTATATAGAGGGTAATTAAGCATATATTTTTATATATTATTTTTTATTATTTATTTTTGTATTTTTAATTCTACTAGATTCTGTAACCAGAACTCTCATTTTGTTTTATATCATAAACAAAAATATTAATGCTTTTCTGTTTAAAACTCAGACTTTTAACAAGAGAATCCTTTTAACGAGTTTTGCAAGCTCTTATAATCAGCTAATAAGGACACATCAATTAAGATAGAGAGTCAGTTACCACTAAATCAATAACACACACATAGGGGGGATTTAGTACTCGCTCTTCTTGTTTTACTCGAGCTCATTATCTCGCTCTATGACACTCCATGTCCATTTATTACACTCTGAGCTTTCTATAACTCATGTTTTAAATTAGAGGCTCTCTGCGTATAATTCTTATATTGGATTTTTACTGCTCTTATTTTGGAGTTCAAGTACATCACTCATCATGATTTATATTAATTTTATTCATATTACATGCTTTTATATATACACACAGTAATTATTCGTAAATCTAATGGTAGAGTTGTGTTCACTTTATAAACAAAAATTATGCGGTGTTTGTGTCATTTTATGTAATGAACACCTAATTTGATTTAATACTGCTTTTTGAACTAGTTATTTTACGTATCTCTACTCGCTTAATGCATGTAATCTCGAGCATTGTATGGAGCTCACATTATCGTATATTAATCTAGAGCTACTTTAACACTTATCACTGTTTTTTAACCCTTGCTCTCTACACACTCACATATCTTAACCTATTCCACAATTACCTATAAAAGCGCATGTAAAAATCAAGTAAATCAAATTTAGATGTGCTAGGTACACATTTTGTATATACAACCTAGGGGGAATTAGTGTGAGCCACTATATTTGAGTTTTCTGTTTCTTATCAGAGAGCTATTATAATTTACCATCTATGTTATACTCTTAGTCTATACTCTCACACACACTACACTGTTATTTTACAACATCCGACTATATCATCCAACTCTATTACCTATTCATTACTACTTTAAACCATCATAACACACACACAATATTTATTAACATTATGTTTTTTATTTTGTTTTAATACTTTTTAATTTTTTTACATATTACGATTTATTTTTATTATTTTATTTTTATATTATTTTTATTATTTTTATTATATCTTTAGTGTTATTTACTTCATGCCTATGTGTTTATTAATGATATCTACCCACTCACACACATACACAATGATCACACACATACTCAAACACAAACACACACCAAACACACTCAATCACATAAAACAAGTACTTCTTAACACATTATTCTTTGACTTACCTCCTCCAAATCCTTCAAACCCCTTCATATGTTACAAAATTATTTCAAAAAGTTTCTTATCTCAGTTACTTTTTTATATTTCCACCATTATCTTTGAACAAAGAATTTATTATTAACTGTTAATACTTTTGTTTATAAATTTCAATCAAACACATCAAGTTTTAAAATAAACTTTACTAACATATTTAATGAATTTTATTAAAACATATTATTTTTATTTACCTTAACGCAATAAATCAGTAAATCAGTAAGGTCAATCCCCACACAACCGCACACACACACACACACACACATCACACAACACGAAACACACTGCTAACAATAGGCACGGTTGAAAAGCCTACACTTGTTCTACCAACCAGAGCTATTATATGAGTTCTATTGTATCTTAAACTCGCACTATATAACACATATCAATACAATTTAGCCAGTAACTATTTATTTAAATATAGCTTAATCTTAGGTTAAGAACATGATCCACTGACCTGTTATGACTGAAATTCTAATATTTATAACCCACGTATTTTAAAGAATTAATTGAGGGCAACAGTCTATAAAGATCTTCTAAGTTCTTATTTAAAATAACAAATTATTATCTCACTATACCACACTACTCACATATCAAACTTTTGAAAATACCTTGGCGTTCATACTATTAATCTACAAAATATGATTCTAAGTTTATCTTTAAAATAAATCATAAGGTCGAGCACTTATTCATATTTATTATATCAAAACTAGTTATCATTAATTATCTAACTCATCGTATCAATTTCATAGGGCAGATCAATCCCTAATCCCACACGAGAAAACACTAAGAAAAGCTACAACCTACTGCCTGACACTCCTTACAAATACGAAACTGACCTTCTCTGTAAAATGTGTTGAAATAACTACTTTAGCCGACCCTAAAATTTCAAGAGATAATCACCGTTATATTCCTATGTAGCCGCATTCCAGGGCGCACTATATATACGGCTAATTCTCGGTCAAAATATATTTCAACTGACCTTTTTTCTGTTAAAATGTGGTGCACATAACTACGTTGGACCAAATACCTGACATATCATTTATAAGACCGTTTTCCTATATTAATTTTAAGGAAATGATAGAAGTACCACTTTAACATTTTTAGTAGCAAAACGGGCTAAACCTATTCATCTAAACTTTCTCAGAGGACTATATTGTAACATATCAACACTGTTAAATTTACAAAGGAACTACCAATAAAGGGTAGGTAATTATCTCAAAGCTAAGTTAATATTAGGGTTACTATCCTCAGACACTAAATCATTATTTGTTAGTTATATTTGTAACTATAAGATAAAATGCCACATTTCACCATATTACACATCAAACTGGAAACATGCTGATTCGGTAAGATCACTTTAAGCACACAAGTAAGACACACGCAAAAAATGTTTTCTTACATATTGTGATTGGTACGCCGAAGTACACAGTCATCTCTCTCACTCACCCATAACGTTCACTAAAGCTACACAGACTCACCAGGGCTCAGCATGAGCCCCACCGCAAAAGGCAACCCTGCACCCGCTGGTGCGTCCCCGCGTCCCCAGCCCGCCGCGTGCCGCCGCAGGCGCAAATATTTCGCGTTCCGCGGCCCCGCCGCGGGCGCTCCGGCAGGCGCAATAATTTCCGCGGTACTCGCCCCGCCGCGGTGCGCCGCGGCAAGGCACGCATATCTGGACACCCGAGAGAAGTGAAATACATTATATATAATATTATATTAATATAATCCGTTTGTTTAAATATGTTCAAAATATAGGTGCTAAATTAAATTATCAAACTCACTTAAATAATTAATTGCTTAGGGCTATTTATTATTTTCTAAGTATTGTTTTGCTGATGTTGAGTGTTAAGACTATGTCTTTAAGGGGTGATCGCTTTAATGTGTGGTCTTTTAAATGTGTGTTATTTGTTTGTTCCATCGTAGTGTGAATAAAAGATGTATAACTATTTTTGAAATTGTTATTTGTTGTGAATTAATTATGTTAGTGTATTTAATTTATTGTTGTAACTTTAATTGGTGGACTAAGAATGATAATTGTACTTTGTCACCTCTTAAAAGTATTGAATATGCACTTTTTCAGTTTCTATATAGGAGGCTTTGCCAAAAAATGCAATTTGACGTCCACTTCCTCGTGCTGGCGTGAGTCAAAAGGGTTTAACCCAGCTAATACGTAATGAGGTTACCAAAGTTGAGGTTCAGAAGAATGAAGCGCCAACTCAAACGTTTGATTGGCAATTCAAACAGGCTGCACGCGCACCCTCAACAAGTTTGAGGCATCAAGAGCTGAGGCACAAAGTTGAGGCATCAAAAGCTGAAGCATCCAAAGTGGAGGCATCAAAATATCGAGTGGGGTGGGTGCGCATATCGTGCTAAATACTAGGTTGGGATCTATTTGTGATATGTGCTGATGTGTGTGTATTTGTTATTCAAGTCGGGGGCATTTCAGGTCTTAATCTTAATATGAGGATATAAACATAAGGACATACAAGAATAATATCAACACACTTTCCTTATAACATCACTAGATAACATAATAAAAAACTAAAAAGATGTTTCTTAATAAACACGTCTATTAAACGTGGTGACTTAACATTAGGTCAGATGTAACGAGCTGAAGATATGTAGTAATAGTTGATAGTGCACGAGTGCTCTTGTGTGTGTTGTGTGTGTGTGTGTTGTGTATTGTGTGTGGTGTGTGTGACATAGATCGCTCGTTATGTGATAGTGCTACACATTTAAGCCTCATTGGATATTATATAGCGCGCGCACATATCATTATTAAAAAAGTTATACCGTACCACACTTTAAACAACAGTAACAATGGGAACTCATGATTCAAAGGTCAATGACGCAATTAGGAAATATGAAATGGTATATTAAACCTATTAACAGGCTAAATAACATATTTATTTAAACCCATGTTAGGTTCTGTCCTCATAGCGCATCTAAGCTAAGTAATTAGTGGTTAATCGGCATGTAATCTTTACATAACATATGTAATTTCAAAGAGGGTATTTATTGTATTGCATATATGGTATGAAACCCCTTAACATACAGTGTTCACGTTGACAATAGGGATGGGGGAGTTCTCTGGTTAATTAGTAACTTAAAGGACCGACAACACCGGGATACTTCTGGTTTGACATACGCTCCATCCACGTTCGGGCTACTGAAGATACCTTTTATTTTTGCTAACGATTCGGAACCAGCGGTTCAGGCCGGGTGGGAAACGCGCGGGCGAGTACGCGGAAATATTGCGCCTGCGGGCGGCCCGCGGCGGGCGGGAACGCCGGAAATATTGCGCTGCGGGCGCACTGCGGCCGGCGGGGACGCGGCGGGACGCACCAGCGGGTGCAGGGTTGGCTGCCTTTGCGGGTGGGGCTCATTCTGAGCCCTGGTGGTTAGCTTGTATGAACTAAGGGGAAAGACTACTCCGACAATCACAATGTAAGGAATCATTTGCCTTTTACGCTGCTTAAAGGAATCTTAACGATGCCAGCATGTTTTCAGTTTGAAATATATTATAAAATAATAACAATGATTCTGGTCTATACTGGAATTACCTTTGAACCTGGTATTAGGATTAAAATTAGCCCCGTCCTACAAAAGGCTATCTCTAAATTTAAGCCTAATTTAGGCGCTAACGTAGTTATTGCAAATAACCACAATTTTACAGAAACGGTCAGTTTGAATATATATTTTTTGATCCTGGAATTAGCCTTAAATCGCCTCGCCTACCAAAAAGGATTATCCTAATTTAGGGCTAAAAGAAGTTAATTTCACACACATTTTACAGAGAGAGGCCAGTTTCGTATCTGTAAGGAGTGGCGGGTTGTTGTTGTTTTCTTCTTGATGGATTGTCATGTACATAGATAATAAATAATATAAATAAAGAAAATCCGAATTATTTTAAAAAACTTTGAATATTTTTAGTTAACATGCGAGTAAATAAATATAAATGTAAGTGATAATTGTTTTTTAATTTTTAGATAAGAACTGAGAAAGATTTTATAATAAAATACGTGTTATGTTAACCAGAGAAG
The DNA here is from genome assembly GCA_015478945.1 of Trachelipus rathkii. Taxonomy (NCBI): domain Eukaryota; kingdom Metazoa; phylum Arthropoda; class Malacostraca; order Isopoda; family Trachelipodidae; genus Trachelipus; species Trachelipus rathkii. The sequence continues at coordinate 22,461 of JABUQX010038842.1, forward strand.
AACTTATTTGTTATTTTTATACTTATTACATGGCTAAAGATGAAGTAAAGCAGTAAGTCCATAGAACAAAACGTGGCATAGCTTGGTGTAGGGGGGTGCTAGGGGGTTGACCTTACTGATTTACTGATTTATTGCTTTTAAGGTACGTAAATATAATGTTTAATAAAATTTTCATAAAATTTTAGTAAAAGTTATTTTAAAACTTGATAGTTATAAAATTTATAAACAAAAAGTAATTAATCAGTTAAATAATAATTCTTTGTTCAAAGATAATGATTGATTTACATTATAGAAGTTTAAGAAACTTTGAAAAATTTTAGTTAATATTTTGAATGAGTAATATAAATGTCCGTGTTTAATTAAAAGCAAATGTTTTTAATAAATTATAACGTTTATGTGAGTAAGTGTGTGTGTGTGTGTGTGGTGTGTGTGTGTGTGTGGTGGTGTTGGTGTGTGTGTGTGTTCTAATAATAATAACAATAGGCATGAAGTAATTAACACTAATTTATAATAAATATAAAATAATAATAAAAAAATAAAAATAATAAAACATAAAAATAATAATAAAAATTAAATAAAAAGTCATTAAAACAAAATAAAAAAACCATAATGTTAATAAATAAATGAGTTAAAGTAGTAAAACATATGAGTTAAAGCAGTAAAACATGAGTTAAAGCAGTAAAACATGAGTTAAAGCAGTAAAACAGTAAAACAAAAGCACACTCAATTGCCCTAAGGGTGTTAGGTAACCCTCTATTGTTTACTGATTACTGCCTTTAAAGGTTGGTAATGTTAATAATATGTGAGTTAAGCAGTAAACATATAAGTTAAAGCAGCAGTAAAACAATGAGTTAAAGCAGTAAACATGAGTTAAAGGTAGTAAAGCAGTAAAAAAAAGCATACTAACCCCTAGGTTGTTAGGTAACACCTCTATTGAGTTACTGATTTACTGGCTTTAAAGGTTGTAATGTTAATAAATATCGTGAGTTAAAGCAGTAAAGACATAATATTAAAGCAGTAACACATGAGTTAAAAGCAGTAAAACATGAAGTTAAAACAGTAAAGCAGTAATACAAAAGCATAACTCCGCCCCTAGGTGGTTAGGTAACACCTCTAATTGATTTACTGATTTACTGCTTGTAAGGTCTGGTAAAGTATATGTTTTTAGATAAAATTTCGTACAAGTTGTAGTAAAATACAAATGTTTTATATATCAGGCACTTCCTGGTTTTTTTCTTCTTTACATGCAATTTTTTAAAAAGATTTATAAAATTAAAAAGTACTAAGTTAAATATAAAAGAATGTCTGTAATGAGTTATAGTTTTTAATATACTATAAATGTTTTTTAATAAAAATGTTTAAGTGCCTAAACAATAGGGTGGGCTAAAATTGGCCCATGGAAGACCAAAGGGTTGATCGTGTGTTGGTATACCGTGTGGTATAAGTGGTAAATGTAAGTTAAGTGTCTATGGTGAAGTTGGTAAGTGTCATAGTGAATGTGTGTTTAAGTGTAAGTGTGTGTGTGTGTGTGGTGTGTGTGTGTGTGTGTGTGTTGTGTCCGCTGTGTATAAGTGTAAATGGAAGTGTCTATGAGGTAAATCAAGTTGTCATAGTGAAATGTGTGTAATAGTGTCATAGTGAATGGTGTGTTATAAAGTGTCATAGTGAATTGTGTATGTGTGTTGTGTGTGTGTGTGTGTGTGTGTGGGTGTGGTGTGGTTGTGTGGTCCGCGGATGGAAATAAGTATTAGGATAGATCACATACGGTCAGGTTACCTACATGACTGATCGTTAGCAGCAGATACTACGAAAGGCTAGGCCATCATTACCTGGATGAGCTCAAGGCGGGTTGGAGGCTAGGTGCAGGTGTAGGGGCTAGGTGTAGCCTGGGTGTAGGCTAGGTGTAGGTGTACGCTAGGTGTAGGTTTAGGTTAGGTTAGGCAGGTTAAGGTTTAGGTTAGATTAGGTTTAGGTTAGTTAGGTTAGGTTAGGATAGTTAGGTTAGGTTAGGTTAGGTTAGGTTAGGTTAGGTTAGGTTAGGTTAGGTTAGGTTAGGTTAGGTTAGGTAGGGTTAGGTTAGGTTAGGTTAGGTTAGGTTAGGTTAGGTTAGGTGCTAGGTGTTAGGCTAGGTGTAGGCTGGGTATAGGGTATTCGGCAAGGTCAAGGCCGAAATATATCATGGTCCAAACAAGGTTAATATGATATATTATATATATATATATATATATCTTATTTTATTTATTTTAGCGTATTATGTTATATATATATATATATATATATATATATATATATATATATATATATATATATATATATATATATATATATATATATATATATATATATATATATATATATATATATATATGTGAGAAAATATATATAAGTTCCAGTATGTAGACGCTCGATATATATCGGTGACGTCACCTCGTGACGTTGCCGATATAGTATAGATGGTGACGTCACTATCGATATTAATTTATATATATATATATAAATATATATTATTATATAATATATATATATATATATATATATATATATATATATATATTTATATATAATATACAGTAATATAATAAACTGGAATAGTTAATAAATAAATTATATTAGTTATGCATCGGAGAGAAAATATTTGTCAGATTTTAGATAGATTTTCAATAAATATTTTTTATTTTATTTCAGTAAAGGCAGAATAAAATTATTTTTGTATAAATTTAAAAAGCTATGTATTATAACTTCTGGCTATGTTAATTATGAACAGTTATTTGTCATGTTTGATAAGGGCATGAGGTTGAAAAAATACCTGAAGCCCTTCTTTTAGGTGAGAGGTTTTATTCTCTCAACCTACTTATTTAGTACCCCCCCTGCACCTATGGTGAGGAGGAAGTTCCTGAACAGGAGCTGTAGAAGAAGAGTATTTCATTGTACGCCTGGCCAGCTTGATGGAATATAATTCTTTTACAATATTTAAAACCTGGTTTCATTTTACATATAAATGCATATAAATATTTATATAGATAGTGAAAGGTTATTTCGAGAATTTACTGCGGTTCTCAGAGCTTCAATAAAATATTCGGTAAAAGTCTTTAAAAAAAAAATGAAGTGTTTTCGTAAAAATATAATACTTGCCCTAAACTCTCGTTATTTCAATTTAAAATAATAATAATTACAGCGTATAAAGCATATGAAAGTGTACCTTAGCTCTTGGCCTTTCAACTTAACGCTTCAGTCTTCATGCGCTTAGCGAGGCGAATCTGGGACATTGACGACGGTTCTCTGCGGAAACAACAACAACGACAGCGACGACTAGCGGATTGCGAACAACGAATGCCGGAATTGCGGGGCGTTCAAACCTTGCGGACCAAAACTTGCTATGTATTGCACCAACACTGCGGAATGCCGGAAAAACGCGACGATTGCGCCGACGATGACTTTGCGATTCCATAAAAATGACGCTTGAAAATAAATTTAACAAGACGAATTTATAAAACAAAAATGGCGGGGACGCAGACGAAAACAACAAGGTTGTTTGCGCTATTAAAAAAAAAAGGGCCCCATGAAAGAAACATAAATAAAAAAAATGAGTAAATAGACAAATCAAAAAATTATTAACTACCATATCTGAAGAAAAAAAAAAAAGAGGGGGGCTCCACCCCTTTGGGGACTCACTCTGAGGTGAATCCATACTAAAAAATCAACCAAAAAGTACGTGAGAATCTGGGATGACAAAACGATACCCTAAAAAAAAAACACCCATGAACCTATGTGAGTGAAAAATATATATGACTGTACTGACATACGATGTAGGGTCGACGACTCCCCTGACAAGTCGGCTGCCGATCTGTTCCGCTATACTATCTCCTCTGCAAATGAAGGCGGTGTAGGAATTGAAAAAATGTCTAATTTTAAAGAGTAAGTATATTTAAAGAATTTAAATGCAAACTATTTCTCTATTTCTCTTAGTGAGCTTTCAAAAAGTTAATAATATGTATATAAATATTTCAAAAATTTTAGCAACTATCAATTTGAATATATTATCCTTAAGACAAGAAACCCTCAAGTTGAAAAGCATTGTTCAAATTAACGCTCTCTCTCTCTCGTCTCTCGTCTCTCTCTTCTCCATCTCTCTCTCTCTCTCTCTCTCCTATATATATAATTCATATATATATATATATATATATATATATATATATATATATATTATATATATATATATATTATATATATATATATATATATATATATTATATTTATATATATATATATATATATATATATATAATATATATATATGGCCTATATATATATATATATAATTATATATATATTATATTTAGATATATATATATATATAATAATATATATAATATATCTTATTTAAATTATTTTTATAAATAAAAATTTATATTGTTAAATTTAAAATATAATTTCTTATTGCTTTTGCTATTTGATTTTTTACCTAAAAAATTTGTTATAAATTTTATTTACTTATTTATTTTGGCTACATTTGCATTTAATATTTTATTTTCATTAATTTATTTAAAAGTTTGATTACTTTTCGTTACAGTAGACATAATTATGTTTTATTATGATATATTAAATCTGAGTAAGGTTAGGTTTCCTTGCAATATGTTATTAGGTAAGGTTAGGGTTAGGTTATTAGGTTGGGTAGTTAAGTGAGGAGTTGGTTTCATTTTTTTAGGAACATTTTTATTTATTATTATAGTATTTTAATAAATTTTTTAAAAATTAATATTTATTATTATGTTGATTGGAATTATTGTTATAAAAGAAAATATTCACAATTGTGAAGAAAAAAATAAATAAAAATTGTCAATTCATACAAAAACTGCAAATAAAATAATAATAATAATAATAATAATAATAATAATAATAAATAATAATAATAATAATAATAATAATAATATAATAATAATAATAATAATATAAATAATACATAATACATAATAATATGATAATAAAAATAATAATAATAAATTAATAATAATAATAATAATAATAAATAATAAATAATAATTAAAATAATCTAATACTAATAATAATAATAAAATAAAATAAATAATAAAATAATAATAATAATAATAATGATAAATAATAATAATATAATAATAATAAATAATTAATAAATATAATAAATAATATATTGCTGAGTTGAGTTTAAAAACGTAAAAAGATCAGTTCCTTAATTAAATATTTTAAACAATTTTATTTACCTCTCACGATTCCATACCGTCAGCATCTAAGTAACGCATTCTATAATTAACCTTTCCTTTTCTTACCACATAAGCCAAATTGAAAAAATGAACTTCTTAAATTTCTACATAATTGCAATTTCAATTTTAATTTTTATTATTTGTTTTTTTTACCTAATTCCCTTTACTATAGGCTCCTCCTTTTCTAAGTTACATAGACCCCCTAGACCGATGCCTTCACAATCGTCTGTTGGTCCTAACAAATACTCTTGTTGAATGTTTGTACTAGCACCTATGTTGATAATATAATATATATATATATATTATATTATAATATATTATATATATATATATTATATATATATATATATATAT
>JABUQX010038843.1:0-45000 GCA_015478945.1 Trachelipus rathkii
CTTGGCCCCAGTAGATAAAACTCAGACTGCTACGAGGAGGATTGAACCAGCGTCCTCTCGCACGAGAGTCGGCAAGTCAACCTCCTACGCCGTAAGACTTTAAAATGAAAATACAATAACACTGTTGTAGATATGAAAGGTTAATTTGAAAGGAAAATATATTACATCTATAAAATATTTTGACAATATATAGACAACAAAATTTAAAGCAAAAGCTCTCAAAAGTGTAAAATATCTTCAAAACAAACTTATGATCCAGCAACAGCTGCATTCTATCTCACATATAAGCACCAAAGGAAACAGAAATAAATAAGATTCAAATTTCAATCATTAACTTACATCCACTTTCCTCCAATCGAAAGGTGTCTTCTTGCCGTTTTCGTCAATAAATTCTTCAACTAATACTATCAATATTCGCTGGCAACTAGACTAGGTGATTGGTTTTTACTTTAGATGTTTTGGGCTTTTTTCTTTTCGGTCTCTTTGAGATACCTCGAGAGAATCAATTAATGACTTTCACAATTTAATATTTAATATATTTATTAAAATTACTATCTTTGTCCAGAGAATTATTAAAAGTAGCATACTAATGATCGGGCGGGGGGGCAGAATAGGGCAGTCTCATGTTACTCTAATGGAGGTCATGTTTACCTATCCAAGATGGTTGTACTGGCAGAAGTACGAATCCAGAATACAACTGGGACTATTGAAAGAAACCGAGTGAAGGAGTTGTGGCAATGAAAAGCCAATATAGATTTACATTAAAAAAAGTAAGAAATACAAAGCAGCGAAGGATTTATTTTCCACGGTTCGAGATGTTGGTACCACATGATTGTTCTGTAGGTTGGGATGCTACTGATAGTACCTGAGTAGTGTTTTTGTGACTATATCATTGGCATTCGAAGTTCCGTATGAGTAATAACCTGTACAATGTGGGGTCATGGAATGTGCCATATTTTCAGAGGGAAAATCAGGGTTCTCGTAGTTCTGCAGCTTCAGCATATTTTATTCAAATGAATATGAAAAAGTATGACACATCTTCGGTTTGCGGCATCCATAATACGAAAATTCTCGTCGAGTTTACGAGGACGATTGCTGAATGATTTAGAGTTGAGAGTGTGTGGAGTCGTTTGAACACGCTCACAATGTATGTACAGTTAGGGAAGATTTAGGTGTTCTAGTTCATCTGCTAAATTTCTTTCAGAAGCATCGCTTAAATGACAACTTGGCTGGCGGTCTGCTGGGTGTGATTTTAGGAATATTGGTGGGCAATGTAGTTTCTATTTTGGCTCTCAATAGTTGATGATTTAGCTTTGGATGACACTAAGAGATATGGCAAATGTTAACACCACAACATGCATTAGTCGATAACCAAACATTATGGCTAGACAGCGAAAGATTCAAAATTGAACATTGACGATACGGCCGCAGTTCGCTAGCTCCCGTATGCACAACATACGCCGTTCTTGTAAAATTGTGATAGGGACGCGTAAAAAATAAAAAGGAAGTAGTTTGCTTCAAATATCAAACACCGTTTAATTAAGAATAAAGTCAATTTGAGAAATAGGCTTTTACCAAATGAAAACTTCCTATCAAATATTGCTTTCATTTAGACGGCAGGGTTAATATTACCAGGCATTCCAGGTATTTGACCGCCCGCAGAGCTCCAGAAATCAGAGCAACTACTTTACGAAACGCTTGTGAGGAGGTTCTACTCAATTTAATTCAATATATTATATATATATATATATATTATTATTATTATATATATATATATATATATATTATAATATAATATTATTCTTATAATATAAATAGTATTATATATTATTCCACAGGTCAAGATTTCTAGGGTCGTTTAATAGCCAGCTTAAATACGACGCATATTAACTCCTGAAACGAATTGTCATTCGCGTGGCTTTACTTTACGTATCTCGCGACTCAAATTATCTGGTGCTGGATTCTCGAGCCTTTTCGTCATTCTATCTGCCTAAATCCGATCGAAGTGGACCTATTATGGCGTGAATGTGCTATGATGGTTGAGCCTCCCCACTCTACTACCCTGTTTAGATCCACCAAAACGAGACGTCTGTCTCCACTGAGCTTCCGATTGTCTCCCCGGTTAGCGTTGAGTTGAGTCGATGTGCATGCACTCTCTCTTCGAGGTTATCATGTGCAAAAGTTATGTTCGCTTTCAACCCCAATGTCGTCTGCTGTTTCAGCCTATTCTACTGGAAATGCTCGAATCTGCTTAATTACCTGGTCATATGCAACGTTTATGTAAATATACTTAATTTTCAATTAACATCTCTTTGCAAAGGGTGGTGCCTTTCTCTCATGCGAAGGGGATTACACCTTTGTTTCCAAGACTCTCACACAGTTGCTTGTTCCTACTCTCCTCACAGTCTGCAGTCTGCCTTGTATAAGGCTATTCCTATTCATCCGCAGTTCACGTGTTTTATCCGTGCTTACTGATGCTCTATAAACAGGGTGTGTGGGTGCGTCTTGCTATCTTTCCTGACACTCTTCCCATCCCTCTCATGTTCAATTTTTCGCGTATTTAAATATAATTGCACTTCTCGATTTTCTTAACCAGACACTCTTATGTATTTTTCAATTTCTTCAGCGCGCTCCAGGCGCTTAAACATTATTCTTAACAACACAAATGATTCGTGGTTCATAATTTCTTGGTGCTCCACACTCCGCCGAAACAATCTACTATGTTGGACCCTCTTTGGCTAGGGTAACTGTTAGATGAATCGCCGATAGAGAGGCCAGAATGGGCCGCCTCATCTTTTTGGAGCTGTCCAGGTACTCCGGATGCCATTCGACAAGGCCCTCCATAACTGTTACTTGTCTGCTCTCGACAAGGCTTTAGTCGTTATTGCAAGCGTGCTGGTAATGAATGATCGCGGGCGAGCGAAACTTAGAGATATAATTCAAGTCGGTATCGGTTGAGTGGTTCTTCCTACCCACCCGCGAAGGTTTACACGAGGGTGATTTTGACCGTTTGGGCACACTATCACTCACAGTACCTATAATATGTACGGGACCCTCCTTCTCATCTTCATTTCGGGCCATACCCCGCAATCTGTTCGTCATAATCTTCATTTGATTATCGCCCAATTATGGGACCCCATTGCGCCGTCATCTTTTCTTGACTTGTTATTATTAACACTTCTAAGGTTATCCCTCTCTTATCTGAATATTTACACTTTAAGTAGTATTCGTATTTTCTTGATATCAAGAAATGAATATTCTTCACAAATATGATTTAGCTGTGTATTTAGGATAATTATGGATAAGGATAATGGTTTATCTATTTTTGACTGAAAATTTGTCATAGTTTCATATTTTCTTTGAATTTGCATAGGTATAAGCAGGACACCTAGGGAGTTGATTGGTTAACAGAGTGGCCGCTTCTTTGTGAGCCGTGTTGGGTCTGTACATGCTTATATATTATATATATATTATATATAATATTATTTATTTATATTATTTTATATATATAATATATATATATTATATATCATTATATCTAATATATATTTTATATAATGTATATTATATATATTATAATATATATATATATATATACATATATTAATATTATTACGATTATATTATAATATATATATATTATTATATATATCTTATATATATATATATATAGAATATATTATATTATTATTATATATTATATATATTATTATATTAGTTAAGTTCCAAAGGGAAATTCAATTTATGAGGTATGCTCATTTGGCGGTCTTGTACACTTTCAAGAGAGGATTCCTTGTCGTTAGCCGGTCTCCGAAATAACTTGAACCCAGGCTTGTAGATTTGCGTATGAGAGCTGTTAGTGGTGCAACCCGCGCTCTATGTTGATATCAGGAATCACTGCACCAAACAAGGGTGGTATATTTCTATCTTAATAATTCAATAAACATGACCAGGACAAGATGCTTAGACTCTGTCCGACCCGCTAGTACCCTTTCAGTGTGTTGGGTCCGGGTTCCTGTTGTCAGGTTTTTTAGCAGCTAGGAATGAACCACGGACCTGCACGCGCTCTTTCACGGGTGTGGAGGCCGGTGGAGAGGAGGACAGTGCTGTATGGAAGTGATGAAGGAGAGGAGGCGGAATCAGGAGAAAGAAGACAAGGGGTTGAAGGTGGAGATGGGAATGCAGGTGAAGGGAAAGTGGGACGGAATGCTGGAGAGAGGCAGAAGTTGGAGGTCCGGGGTCGTTCTAGGTTAGCGTGCTTTAGAAGGTCGATGCAGCGACGTGGCTGTTCGCGTTAGGCGTTGAATGGTTGAGAATTCACTTCCCGGCTCAGCCTTAACAGGCGTGCTAACGAGGCTGTGAGCCAGTCTTGTGGACGTCGTACCGAACTAAATGGGTGCATGTGGTTCAGGTTCTCTCCGAAAGAGGAGTGACTGTCTGTGTTGGAGGTGCTTGGTCTCGCATGAACAGCACAGTTCTTCAAGAGGGTAGTGGAGAGGACTAACAAGGTGAGGAGAAGTTGAGAACGTTCACCTGTCAAACTAAGGGAAGTCTATACTAGTTCCGCGCATGTAATCGATCTCCTTGATGGTCGTCGGAGTGCCCAAAAGGTACAAAGGACAAAAGTCGCTTCCAGTTGTTCTTTGGGGCCTCGCGTGGCCAAAACATGCTTAGCTGACGATGAAATCTTCGTATTGTCCCTTTGAGCAGGATGAAGCTGGTGTCTGTGCGCTCGACCCAGGAGGCGCTCAAACTATACTTTAAGGAAGATTCAATTGTTACGCACCTGAGTCCGTTGAATTACCGTACCTGTCGCCGCAACGGAAAACCCAAGTGAGTCATGACAAGTATAAAACTTTATATGGCCACATATATTGTTCTATTTTTGCTCATTTTAGTATTTATTTTAGGACTATAGTATTTTATTTCGTTAGGATATGAAATTAAAGTAGTTCACTGAGTTGTATAATTGTTTTAGGAAATTTTTTTTGTGGTCTCTTCTTAGTTCACCAGAATTTTCACTAAAAAATCACAACGAGCTTGACTTCAAATTCAAAACCGGTACTATTTAGTCGTGCTTGTAAATCAAAACTCCTTAAATTCAATGATTGTGTGAAGAGTTGTGTTTTCTCTTATTCCCTTTCTCAACTTTTATAACCTACTTATTTCTTTACTCTATCACGCTTTCAATTATTAACCTATACGTTGTTAGTCTATATTTAATAAGCCAAAGTAGGCGGCTCGGAAGCCACTTCCCCATTAATCGATGCAGTCTTCAAAATTCGGAGAGAAAAAAAGGTTAAGTGTGTATCAAGTATAGTATGTAAAGGAAAGGAGGTGGAAAATACGCAATGTTTGGTTGCCACTACCTCAGGCATTATTAATTACTGCATTTTCAATACTTATTTTTATTAGGTGTCTAAAATGTATGTAAAAAAAGGAAAGAAGCTGAACCTATTGGGTATGCTTGTAAGAACTCCAATTAAAATAGCGAAAAAAGCAAGCAAGAGAAACTCCGAGAGAGAATGAGACTTCAAAAGATACGATTCATTGAGCAATGAAGTACAATAGAATGTTCAAATTCACCTCAATATTTTTTATAACTAATGGAGTGATTTTCATCGCTTGAATGGTAACTCCTATTACTATATAGGTAGAAAAATGACTATGAGTATGATTTAATATCAGATATTCAAAATGAACACTGATTGTGATGAAAATTATATATCAAAAGCTGGAGACCGGAGCGAAGCGCTCTATTTCCGATGCTGAAATTTTAAATTACAAACACACAGTCTTGCATGGCAGAACTCAGTTCTTTGAGTCTTCTATACCTGGAATTGGCATTTCAAAGCCAACCCAACCAACCCAAATATTAATTAGTAATATATATTAGTATATATATATATATTATAATTATTATAATATATATATAATTATACTATTATAATATATATATAGTATATATATATTATATACTATATATATTAATATATAAAATATTATATATATATATATATATATATATTATATATATATTATATAATATATATATATATATATATATATATATTAGTATATAATATATATATATATATATACGTATATATATACGGTATATTATATTATAATAATATATTATATATTATAATATAAATATATATATATATATAATATTTATTTATATATATAGTATATATATAGTATATATATATTATACAATATATTAATATTATATATATACGGTATTATATATATTTATAAATAATATATATATATATTATATATATATATATATATTATAATATATATATATAATATTATTATATAATATATTATATATATATTAATATATAATAAGAAGATAGCTTTATAATAACTATAATTCTAGCTTTATATCTTATATAATATATATACTATGTACATATCTATATATAAAGAAGTTTTAGATGCAAGTTTATGTTTATATATATATATATTATATATATATATATATATATATATATATATATAATATATAATATAATATAAAAATATATATATATTATATATTATATATAAATTATATAAAAGCAGGTATGTCGTAGCTTGGAGTTTCAAAACTTGTTGCTATATGAAATTGATTAAACAAATATAGAAAAGAAAACTATACTGACAAGAGGACAACAAGTTGGATCACAAACAACAAAATGAGAGGACGTAGAACACAAACACACATTCCAATATGGCAGGTGTTTGATGGAAGATGACTGTTATGCTTTTATACTTTTCCAATTAAACAAATTCAACTACTAGTTAAATTTATAAGATACTCAAAACAATATTATTAATCATAATAATTAACAATCCAATATACCGACATAGTGGTTTACAATAATAACGAGCATATCGTCCGTATGCGGAAAAAAGCAACTAAGTTTAAGAATAGTATTTTTAAAAGGGTTTTTAAAACTTTTTATAAAAGCCTTGGATACAAAACAATTTTTTAACAATTTTTCAATAAAAAATAATAATAAAAATTGGCTAAGCGCAGAATTAATCTAGAAAATAAAAGAAAAATTTATATAAAAAATATATCTAATAAAAAAAAATATCTATTCCGCATTACCGAAGTATTATAATAAATCTAACCTAAAACATTTTTTGACGATCCTATTAAAGTAAAGAGTAAATCATAATAAAAGTCGCACTATATCACTGAACATCTTAAATAAAAATATACCTTAACACAACCAATGGAGTGAAGGAAAGTCGGATAGTACCTACTGTGAAGAGAGAACGATAAGAAGGATACTCAGAGTAACAAGACAAGGGAGTAGGTAGCAACTATTTAGAGTAGTTCCCCACCTAAAATAGATGCGAACTTTTGTTACAAAAAAAAAAAAAAATTAATTATGGATCAAAAAAAGGAGTGAATAAGAGTTAGGGGAACAACTTTAATTTCAATGGTGTCAAAAAATTTTGAAAAAATGATTTGTTTTTAAGTATCAATATTGTTAGCATAACACTTCAAGTAGGTGGTAAAAAAGTTAAAGGAGAAAGGAAAAATAAACTAAGGAAAAAAAATTCGAATAGATATATAGAACAGAAGTGTTTAGAGAGTAACAACCGCCTATATATAAAGTAGGAAACAATACAAATGTTTATAATGCTGAATAAAATCGGTTCCCAAAAATGTTACTCTCAAAGGAGTACAAACACAGTAGGTACAGATGAGCATGTGTACATTACGACAGGATGTATGTATGTATGTATTCACTTACTACATGTAATATCACTACAAGACATGTAAAACTAACCCATCCACTCCACTACCACAAGAAGAGCATTAACTATTATTATTATTATTATTATTATTATTATTATTATTATTATTATTATTATTATTATTATTATTATTATTATTATTATTCAAAAACCTATAACATTGTATAGATTCTAATACATACTTTTACTCGATTACCAAACAACAACAAAACAAAAAACACCTCAATAACGACCACCATCACTCTTTCCCTCAATAACATACACCCAAAAACACACACACACAGACACCAATTTCAGGACGGTATATTATTGACCTGAGGTCACACAACCTCAAAATATACACACACATTAAATCAAATATGTTGAAAACACCATTTATTACTATGAAGAAGATGAAAAATAACTTTGGAAAAAATTTCAATACAATTAATGATATGTTTATCAATCAATATTGATTTCCATGAAACATTTGGAATATTAATTAAAAATCATTTAATGGGCAGAAATGAGGATGGCGAAAAAATCCAATAATAATAAAATAAAATAATAATAATAATAATAATAATAATAATAATAATAATAATAATAATAATAATAATAATAATAATAATAATATGAAAAAAGATATTTTTATTATTATTATTATTATTATTATTATTATTATTATTATTATTATTATTATTATTATTATTATTATTATAGCTAAGCTCGACAGAGTAAAACCCTTTGGTAAATATTGCAACTAAAAATCATATTATAACTACCTACACATGATTCTAAATTAGGCCAAAAAGCCCAAATCTTAATGACTTTCTGCTCCACATCAGTCATGAATAATAAAACCTTAAACGTCACGGATCTAATAGATAATTCCATGCTAAATAATTATCACAGAAAAAAAAAATAACAAAAGGTATGGGAAATCAATAAGAAAATCAATAATTTACGAACAAATATCAAATCTACAATATCGAATCTACTTACAACATCCACAATACTGACAAGGTAATATCCCGAGATTCTTTTTATTTTTTATCTAAAATTCTAAAATAAAACTTAAAAAATGAATAAAAAAAATATGAACAAATATAAACAACAATCCGATGTTTGGCAGCCCTATTTAAAAAAAAAAAAATTGTGAAAACGCAGAAAATTATACAAATGTGATAAAAATTACCTACTTTGGTAAAGCTCTAAAAGCAATCTCAAAAAATCATACCACTAATGGATTCTAAGTTTTTTCTCCTCAAAAACTTTCATACTCTGATACTTTTCAATCTCTTTCTAATGGCAAAGATATGCAAAGAAAAGTGGTAAACCACATAAACTTAATGCTACTACTCATGATAGGACGTAGGCACAAGTGGTTCAAAACTTTCAATTAAATTCACTTAAAGCTGTTAGTTTTAAGAAGTTAAAAGTAAACATAAAAAAAAAATAAACTCAAAAAAAGCTTGGTATATTTTAAATGATTTAAGAAACTACCATGCACCTTGTTAATATGAATAGCATACAATAAGGATCGATAAACCAAAATTATAGTTCCCAGTATCTGAATTTGAACTTATGGTGTGTGTGTGTGACTAGGACTTTCAAAATATTTATGGCATGCTTACGAGATCCAAAATAAATATTCAAATTGAATTTTTTTTAATTTCACATTTTCTTAGATCCGATCCTAAAACCATTTAAGAACTTTAATGCCATTACAAATTAGATGTTGATGTGAAGATTTTCACTAGCATTTCACCAAGCTACTTTGTCACTACTAACACGTAAGAACATCTTTCCAATTTCCAAACGTTTCAGACTCTAAGCTTCATGATCGCACGCTATGGAAGATTACCACCCCTCTCAGTATCTTTGCTCTTCTGTTTTACCAAATATTATTACAAAGAAACTCGGGAGGCATGCAAACTACTAACACTTAAAAAGAAAGAATTTTCCCAGGTAAAAACATGAAATACATTAAGATTATGCAGTGTTGCATTTCTGCCTACAACATTCCAAAGTAAAAAAGTTACTTCATTAGTGACAATGATTTGGTTAAAAATTCTGACTTCAAATGAAGAATTTTTGCAAGCAAATTACTTTCACATTCTTATACAGCTCATTTAAAAAAAAAAAAAAAAAAAACATGGTAACTAAATTACAAATGAAAATTTCTATGGTGTAAAACATGTAGTTTATATTCTAACAACAACAGTTCAATCATCAGAGCATTCTTTAAACCTTCATAACCAAAATGAGATACTGCAGCTTCTCATCAATGACGAAACAAAGAAAAATCAAAAGATTGATATACAAAAACCTTCACCAATAGGTGCCTACTCCTAATCAATGGTATTGTCCATAAAACATGAGCGAGTTTATATATATATATATATATATATATATATATATATATATATAATATATATAATAAAATCATATATATATTAATATATTATATAAATATATATACTATATATATAATATATAATAATATATATTATATATTATAATATAAAATAATTTAATGTATATATTATATGTATATATATATATATATATATATATATATAATATATATATATATATAATATTATATATATATAATATATATATATTAAATATATACTTATAATATATATATATATTATATATATATATATAATAATAGTATATTATATATATATATATATATATATATATATATATATATATATATAATATATATATTTAATATATATATATTAATATTATAAGTATATATTATATATATGATATTATATATATAATATATTTATATATATATATATAATAATATACTATATTATAATACAATATATATATATATAGTATAATGGTTATATACTAATATATATATATATATATAAATTATAATATATATATATAATATATATATATATATATATATATATAAAATATTATTATTATCATCATGACTTCTTTATGACTGACTTAACATCTTCAGGAAGATATGAAATAAGCGACTCAATCTGAGTCTGCAACTTTTCCGGAATATCCTTCGAAAAATCCAAATTTTTTGCTATCCTTGATTTTTCTTGGAGTCGTAAAACCATGTCAACAACTTCGACTTCACATTTACTTCCAACCCATTCTTTCATATTCTGAAATAAAAAATAAATAAAATAAAAAAAAAATTTAGAATATCATTTTACTAAATAATAAAGCTACATATAAATTGAAGGAATCTTGGAAAAAAGTTTTAAATATTGTTTTCAAAATTTACAAAAGAAATATAACTGAAATTTATTCAATTATCTTTTGACTTTTCTGTGCAGCAGACTTAAAAAAAAAAAAAAAATTGCAGCACTGGTAGCTTTTGAGGCTGGGAATACCTAACGTTTTAGAAATGCAATGAAACAACACAAGTTAAATATTATTATAGAGGCTAGAGCAAGCTACTCTCTAAACACGAGAGTTTTCTGCGGAAAGGTACAAAAATATTATGAAACTTTTAAAGTACATCATACATATCCTCGTGTAATTACAACTCTGGCTAGACCTTGGGTTCAATTACCTCTAAATTTGGTTTCCTACTCTTGTAGAGCTTGATTCTTTAAGTTCTCTACTTACCGCATCACATATGGCCTGCATATGAAGAACACAAAGTTTCTTGCTCATTTCTTGATGACGCTGATTAAACCATGATGAAAAATTGCAAGTCTTGAAGAAGCACTTATAAAGAGAATGCCAATCCCCTTTAATGCCACTAGTCAGCTGAGGGCCAGAAGACTCCAAAGTGGAAAGAAATTCTTCAGTGTTAAAAGACCGAAGAGTTGGAGTAGACTGTAAAACAATTAAATAAATTGTTCAGCTTCATAATTATTAACATATATCCTACTTTTCATAACAATCGGATAAATTAAAAGTACATTATATAAGTATAATAGCCTAATGTACAGAGCTATGCTGATATGCTATGCTGATACCAAATTTCTGAAGCAATACTAATACAAGAGTATTATTGTATCTATAATACAGTTACAATGATGTTGAACCAAATTCTGAACATATATCGACATTAAAACAAACATTTTTACACATGGTAC
Source organism: Trachelipus rathkii (assembly GCA_015478945.1). Taxonomy (NCBI): domain Eukaryota; kingdom Metazoa; phylum Arthropoda; class Malacostraca; order Isopoda; family Trachelipodidae; genus Trachelipus; species Trachelipus rathkii. The sequence goes on from JABUQX010038843.1 coordinate 11,847, forward strand.
AAAAACACCCCTGATAAGAATTAATCCATTTTTCATAAGAAATTAATTATAGTAAATAAACCATACCAACCTTATATGGACAGACATTCTTCTGCAGAGGCATCAAGGAAGCCGCATACCTTTCGAGAGGTATAATAAATGATTGGGTTAGTTCCAAAAGATGTCTTCTAAGAAGAGCGCTTTGTACTTCAACAGGACGACCCATCTGGACACTCTTATATAAAAAAAGCTTTCTGCTTATTAGATGTGCAAAAAGTCAAAAATGTAAGTAAATAAAATCTTGATTTGAATGACTGTGTGTATAGGAAAAAGCTGCTGAAGTCACAAAATCGTGGGAGAAGATAAAAAAAGAAAGAAAATATGGCAAAGGAAAGAGAAAATGCTAATATAATCAAACGTTTGACAAACATTATTTTACCATTGGGTATTTAATTTACGCAAACTTTTATAAAATACAAACCAAGTGCTTTCTGAAATTATAAACCAATTATAAATCCTTAAAATCATTAACCATTTTAATTTGTAATAATTACAAACTATGACGTTAACGTCATTATCAAAATGGCAAAGTTGCTAGCAAATATTCGCAGAGGATAGTTGACATTAATTTAAGTTATATATATATATAATAAATGAAGTCGCTCATGGGCATAAGTTACAAGCAATCGCGAAGTGTAATCCAGAAATTACTAATACAAATATAATTTAACCTAAATCACTATCAGAACCTATACCTTTATAAACAATTTCTTACCTTGTCTGATTGCAGGTATGGTTTGTATTTTGTATAAACACCTGGTTTGTGTTCGACAACTTTCAAAGTTTTCTGTTTGCTTAATTTAGCTTTTCCAGTACCTGGGATTTCGCGAAAAGTAAAACAAATATTTAGAATAAATAATATACAAAAACAATGATTACATATCGAGTAAATATCAATTTGCTTAACATACAGGGCAATAAGCTTTCTTACCAGCTTCTTCACATACACGTATTATATGAGGCCAGTGTTGTAGTGTCTTGGCAAAAAAGGGATTCGTTACACCTAGTATTACATTAGGGGGCGCTGACGCTCGTATCGTGTATTCTTTGAATTCGGAATCATGAATAGTAAAAAAAGGACGGTAATCACCACAATATTTTAAAGGTGAAATTAAACTGCAAATAATAATAATAATAATAATAATAATAATAATAATAATAATAATAATAATAATAATAATAATAATAATAATAATGAGACCAAAGTCATTCAAAAGGCTCTCTCACCTTACTAATGTCTGTACCATATTGGCGGCTGTAGTTGGACTAGTGGCCATAACAACAATTGGCTCTGCAATGAGTATAAGTTCCCACAAGAGATTCAAATAGGGCAACACTGGTGCCAAAATGGGAAATGCAGGAATGTCATGAGGGTTTGGGATAACAATGGAAGGAGTAGCAGTTACAGTTTCAGTATTGAAAGATTGAGTGATATTACCCATTTTGTCTTGGCGACTTGGAATTCTTACCTATTATATATATATATTATTATATAAAATAAATATATAAATAGTATATATTTATATTAATATATATATATATAATATATTATAATTATCAATATATATATATAATATAAACATATATATATAATATATATATATTAACATCAATTCACATCCATGTACCTTTTCTCGCCAAGACTGGGGGTAAGGGTGCGTGACATGCATCGGAAAAGAGACAGTAATAGAAGAATATGACACAAGTCGAATAAAAAGCTCAGCTTTACCACCCCCTCCATCTCCTATAAGTTGAAGAAACTCGTCGTAGTCGAAAATCACGCCACTAGAGGATCTACGGGACGCGACACGGCCCTTACTATGGATATCGTCAAGTGTAGGGTTTCATCCACTGGCCGCAGGTGGAGAGTAAAATTAAGTTTGTATGGGGCTTGGATGGAGAGGAAAGATGTAAGGAAGGAAGTGGGTAGACATTAGAGTGAAGAAGTTAAGTGAACAAGATGAATAAGAAAAAGTATTTAAGAGCACTCGCAAGTAAAAATCAGTAATATAATGAACAAATAAAAATGATCATCTGGGAGCAAATGAAGAAGCAGTTGTTAGCAGTACATAAGAAAGTATGTGGAAGTGCTATAACGTAGGAACATCAGAATGTTAACAGTGAGTGGGTGAATGAAGAGGTGATGCAAGCGTTAAAAGTAAAAAGGCGTGTTTGAATGTACTAAAGCCACTGATGAGGAGTTTTCAAAGAAAGATGTTTGGAAGTTTATCTAAGGAGGAAAAAAAATACTAAAAGTGCATACATAGGAGAAAAGAAGGTAAATGACAGTTCTGGAAGGAGGAGTAATGGAGACCTTACAAGGAAAAATGAAGGTTTTCTTGGAAGGAAATGCGAAAGGTTAAGTAATGAGCTAAAATAAGGGAACCTACTTATGAATAAATGAAATAGGGATGGTTGCTAATTTGTACAATGATGAAAGGAATGTGGGGAGAGTGTGGAGGGAAAAATTAAAAATGTATAATATTCAACAAATTCAAGTGGTAGTGGATGTGTGTGGGTTTGAATGGTGCATGCAAGGAATAGGGATTTTGGGGATAGTATTAGCAAGGAGGAGGTATACAAGGGTAGAGTTGAGACAGTTGAGAAGAATGGGTAAAATCTGCAGGTATACGATGACAATTACTAAGGTGAAATGAAGAACGGAAGGGAGATGGTGATTGATTGGATTGGAGGTTGTGCAACAAAGCAGAGCGTTTATGGAGGGCATAGTTACGAATGACTGGAGGAGAGCACTAATAGTACCCCTTATACTAAAGGGTAAGGAGATAAGGGAACTGATAGTAATTAATAAAGGGATCTTAGTTTAATGAGTGTATGTAAGAGAAGATCATGCACGGCATTTAGCGAAAGAGTGCGTCGAGTGACCTGAAAGGACTGATTGGTGAGAACAAGGTGCGTTTTAGGAATGGATAGAGGATGTGTGGATCAATCTTTACATTGAAACAAATGACGAGAAAATGAGGGAGAAGGAATAAATTGTATTAGGTTTTATGGATTTGCAATCGGCGTATGTTTTATGGATTAATAGGGAATCTCTATGGCAGGTGTTAGTAAAATATGGTGTTGGTGGTAGGCTCTGAATGGATTCAAAAGTATGTATGAACGATAGTGGAGGCCGTGTGTAAGAATAATATGTGTCAAAAGCTGATATGTTTTAAATATTAATAGCGAGTGAGGCGGGGACGTGTTATGTATCCTTGGTATATTCAATATGTATATGGATGGGTTATGAAAAGAGATAGATGGGGTGGCCAGGAATGGTTTTGCATGATGACAACATGGAGGTGAGTGGAGGTCCCTACCTATTATAATGTCGAGATGTTTCGGTTTTGTGTTAGAATCTGAAGAAAGTTTGAAGGAATTGGTAGAGAGATTTGGCAGGGTGTGTAAAAGGAGGGTTTGAAGTAACGTAGATAAGAGTATTATGGTTGTGAGGAGGACAGTCCTCGGTGGGTGTTAAGTTACGTTAGATGGTGAGGACCATGCCTGAAAGTAGTCCACGGCTTAAATTATTTAGGATATATGTTGGATGAAAAGGGAACGGATGATGGCAGAGTGTAGAGGAAAGTTGTGAAATGGCAGGAAGGTGGCTGGTGGCATTACATCGTTGGTTGGTTGGATGTAAGGGACTAATCTTGAGTGTGCTAGGTCTGTACATGAGGGTATGTTGTTACCTGTGTTAAGTATATAGTAGTGAGACTATGTCTGGAATAAAAGGTATATATAGATCTAAAGTTCAAAATGTGTTCAAATGGAAAACGATCTTAGTGGCGTGTTAGGTGTGAAAAGAATTGAAAAACATGGATATGAACTGTATTAGAGAGTTATGGTAGTGAAAAGGGGTAAATGAAGAATAAATGAAAGATGTTGAGATGGTTTGTCCATGTGGAAAGGGAGAATGACAGGATGGAAGAAAGTCGGATGTATAGTGGTGAGTGTGCTTGGACTCGACCGACTTTGAGACCGAAGAAAAAGTGCACTTGAGTCAGTAGAACGATGTCTGAAGGAGAGAAATGTAGAGTTTGGCGAGGCAGAATAAAGGTTGTAAAAAATAGGAAACGCGCCCCGGGGGGGCGGTTTTTTTTGGTATGGGGGCCTGGTTGTGGCCACCTGGGCCAAGAGGATGAACCCCACATTGACGATTTACCATAGTGGGGTCCGTCGCAGTCACCGTGAAGCTTGAGATTTGTTCCTGACTGCGACGAGTTTCTACTAATCAAGGTATGGATGGAGAGGAGGTAAGGCTGGGCCTTTCTTTTCGACTGTCATTATTCTTCAGCTACTTTCTGTTTCCGGAGCATGTCACGCACCTTACCCCCAGTCTTGGGAAAATAGGTAGATAATCCTCGTATAACTATATATAATAATATATTTAAAAAAATAAATATATTATATATATATATAATATAAAATATATATCATATATATATATTATAATATATATAATATATTATATATAATTATATATTATATATATATAAATATATAATATAATATACTACTGCCAATAAATTTGCCGATATGCCTTATTTTTGAACCATATTTGTTTAATCTTCACTGACTATTTGACTAAATCTATTGAATTATCCTTTCTTCAATAAACTTTAAAAAGTAATAGAACTAAGGTAATTAACAATTATTAAAATATGATAAGAATACTTTGCTTCATCTAAATATTAAAACTACAATGCAAACTTTTTTAACAAACTATTAATGCAATTCAGAAAGAAAAGGTGTTGGAAAAAAAAAAAAAAAAAAAAACAAAAAAAAAATTTTGCAAATTATATTTTGTAGTCATGCAAATGGCTTGGTATTTGGAGTAGATATAAATTGAACGAGTTATAAAAGTTTAATTCAAAAAAAATTTCCTGTATACCTGTATACCTAACAGTTTGACACCTGGTGACAACTTGAATGGCCAAGTTAAGTTTGTGTGGTTCCATCTGAAAAAAAAAATCTTTAGAATTTAAATGCGTAGCAAAAAAAAGTTTTGGTTCCACCCCCACCACAAAGAAAATATCTATGGTGATATGAATTTTTAATTTTTTCGGCATATATTAGAAGAGGTCAAAATTTAAAATTACGATCAAGTTCTTTTTATTATTCAAACTATTTTTATGCAATTTTACTCAATTCTTTTTATTATTCAAACTATTTTTATGAAATTTGCAGAATAGATAGAATTTGAATGCCAGATAATGTAAAAAAAAAACATATTTACTTTTCATACTGTTTAGAGATAGAGCATAAATCAATGAATAATTATTTTTCACACTTTTTTTTTTTTTTTGAGATGGAGTCACTCAAAATAAGTCATTCAATCTGGAATTAGATATTAAACATTTGAGTTTACAGAAATAGTTTTGTAATGCCCAATTATATCTACTCCCAAATATATTTTAAAAATTAGAGGAATAATAAAAAAATTAGAATTATATCTATCTACACGAAAATTTCATATAAATGAGGCGAATAGTAAAACAGAGCAAATTTTCATTTTCAGAAATTTTTTGAATTTAATATTGAACATCTATCTCTATTACATTTTTAATGTATTTTTCACCAATATTTTTCTAGCAAAAAAAAAAAAAATTTTTTTTTGATAACGCCCTTCTTCGTCTTCTCATTAATCTGAGAATCTGAGCTCCTATATTGTATATAATTGAGCCATCTAAAAGACTCAAAATCAGTGGGTGTAAAACCATAAAACAAATTATACACACATTTAACCAGAAATCATTTGGCAAATATAACTTACTTATCAAGGATTCCAACAAAAAAAAAACTACCATATTTTTGAATGAATATATACAGGCACAGACAAACTGAAGCTTACTTTTATTAAATTCCCATGAAGAGGTAGTGTAAGAGGCCCTGGCAAAGGAGGCAGCCACTGATCGATATCATGACACGCTGCCTCAAGACTCGCTTCCCCTCTATCAAAATATTCTGGAGCAATAATCTCCATAATATGAGAAAATAAAGAAACAAATGGTAAGCTTGATAGGAGAACTACACTCTGAAGAAAAAAAAAATAAAATATATAAATGTTGGCTGCAGAAGAGCTTGATTAAACCTGCTCCATAAATCTTAAATTAGAGGAAAATAAACTTTGAAACCCTGAAAATTTAAGTAAATTTACAAGAAATTTGCCTTAATATAATTTATATCAGTGCAGGGCTAAAAAAAATCAACAATGATAAAAAAAAAAAAATTAAACATTACATTCTTAACCGGGACATTGAAAGAAGAAAAAAAGAAAAAAAATATAGCCTGGTAATGAACTAGCTATGTAGGGCAAAGGGTTTAAAGGCAAAATGAAGGAAGATGCTAGTCCAACTGACAGTGAAGGCTTTTTCTGACAAATACATAAAAATACATAAAGGTTAACATAATAATAATAATAATAATAATAATAATAATAATAATAATAATAATAATAATAATAATAATAATAATAAAAATCATAGTAATAATTCAATTTATTAAGAATTAATAATTACAGTATATCTTGTTTTTCTTTTTTTATCACCACCAATATATATAAGTTTAATTAAAAAACTAATCTAAAATCAATGAACAAAAATCTACATAAACTGTAGTTGTTGTTTCACAAAAAAAAAAATAAATAAATAAATAATCAATTTAAGCTTTTGGTGTTAAAACATCTTAAGAAATTTGTAATGGACTATTTAAATTATTTTCAACTCACGTGATATAATTATTATTATTATTATTATTATTATTATTATTATTATTATTATTATTATTATTATTATTATTATTATTATTCCTACCTTTTGAAAATATCCTCTTTTCAAAGTCTTGTCCTTAACTTGCCTAAAATAAACATAACCATAAAGATATCCAGTATCACCCTGAAATTTTTTTTAAAACTTTAAAATCATTTATTAATTTCCAAATAAAAAAAAAAAAAATCCTTCACCTTGAGAAAAAAATAATAATAGGTAGACAAGTATTTTAAACAAATTGTCTACAAAAAAAAAAAATGAATAATCTTGATTCATTGACATTGAATGTTCAAGATATAGGTGCATATGAGCAATATAATCTCTGTGAATCTGCACACTTAGATTTTGATTTTTATCAAGATGCTCCATGGATGTAGATGTCATTCCACCCATACAAAGGAATTTATCCCTTACTTTACCACACCTTCATCTATCGTAACCAAGTTTCAACAAAAAATTTTATGGTGAAATTTCCAAATGTTTTGGGTGGGTGAATTAGCCTAAGAGCAATTTATTAGGGTCAAATGGGAAAGAAAGAAAAACCCAATATATATTTTGAAAAAAATAAAGACTAGAATGAAGACTTATCACTACTACCTCTAAAAAATAATAATACAACTACTAGTGAAAACACATCTACATAGTTCTGAACATACTACAAAAAACTATAATTTGCATTACTATTACCTACCTTTAGTGAGACAGGATATTTTTCATTAAAATTTGAATTGGATGTCTGAATTAAATTTCTTCTCGTTTCTGGACACATTCTGATGCGAAAGTGAAATTGAACATTTCCCATGAGACCAGAGTTACTGTCAGGGAAGGCTAAGTAGCATATATTGGCCCGTTCCCTTTCACTTAATTCACAATGACTAGGATAAACCAACTGAAAATATATATATATATATATATATATATATATATATATATATATATAATATATTATATATATAAATATAATATATATATATATATATATATATATATATAATATATATATATAAATATATAATATTATATATTATATCAATAAAATATATATATATATATTATCTATATATATATATAATATATATATATTAATTAATAAAATATATATATATATATATACTAATATATAATTATATATATTATAAATATAATATATTAAAATATATATATTATATAATTAGTATATATATTATATATTATATATAATTATATATAATTATAATAGTAATATATAATATTATAAATAATATATAATATATATAATAATTACAAAATATATAATAAAACTATATATATATATATTATATATAATAATAATATATAATATATATACTATAATATTATATAATATATATAATATATAATATACTAATAGTATCAAATATACTATATTATATTAATATATATATTAAATATATATATAAATATACATATATAAATAATAAATAATATTAATATATAATATAAACCGTAATATAAATATATATATATTATCTTTCTTTTTTCTTCACCTTCCTCTTTGCCCAGATTGGGGTAGGTGCTGTAACAAGCATCGAAAAGAAAGAAGTAGGAGAACATGAATACGTCGAAAAAGAAAGCCCAGCTTACCGCTCTCCCCTCTGTCCATTACTAGTGAGAGCTGTAAGACAGAAATCCAAACCCGTAAGGAGCATCATTAGGACCAAATAGCGACGGCCCCTCACTATGGTAACTCGTACAAGATGTAGAGGTATTCATCCCCTGGCCAGTGGGCGCCACACCATGCCCCATACAAAACCTTCACCATTCTCATTCAGAGTCTGCGTATCCATGCAGCCTTTATTCTCGTCTTCTCTACAGCCCAAACGCACATTATCTCAATCCTTCAGACATTCGTTCACCACTCAATTCCACTTTCTCCTTCGGTCTCCCGCCCGGCATCGATTCCAACACACTCTTCCACTATACTCTCCTTAATACCAAATCCGAGCACTTTCATTCATCCTTTCACATGATCAAACCATCTCAATAAACTTTCATTTATTCTCTCATTTACTCCTTTCTCACACCACAAAAACCTCTCTTATCTTTAAATCCTCACTTTATTAATTTTTTCACACCTAGCCAATGCCCCTAAGAATTGTCCATCTAAGCACATTGAACTTTAGATCTATACTTCTCTATCAGACCATAGTCTCACTACCATACAAGTAACACAGGTAAAAAACTCATATAAGACTCTAGCGACACATCAGACTTAGTCTTTACATTCACGGCAACGATTTTAATTGCATCCAGCCACCTTATACGCCATTCACACTTTCCTACTACTCTCTGCATCATCCCGTTCCCTTCCGTCAAACACAATACACTATAATCTTTTAAACTACAGAGAACTTGCTCCAGCTGCTCATCATCTAACATAACTCACACTGAGGACTGTCCTCATCACTCACAACCATAACCATTACTCTTATCTACGTTTTACTTACAAACCCACTCCTTTAATATCTCCAAACCTTTATCTAATTTCCACTCAATTAATCATTCACCAACACAAAATCAAAAATACTCTTCACTTCGACACCATCCAAATCATCTGCATATAAAGATAGGGCACCCTCCACTCTCTCAATTCTCCATCATTCATCTAACCATTCCTGCCTAACCACACCCATCGAATTCATTTCATTAACCATCCAAACAGTGAACATAAAGCCAAGGAAAGACTATACACAACCCGTCCTCACTCCGCATATCTAATCCCTAACCTAATCACCATTGACACCATATTATTCTTAACACGCTTACTATCGTCAATACATACTATTTGATTCCATCCAGCCTACCACCAACCCATATATCACTAATACCTGCCATAAGGCTTCCCTATTAAACTCTATCAATAACATACGCTCTGTTGCAATCCATATAACCTAGAATATAATTTATTCCTTATCTTCTCTCCTCATTTTTCTCATCATTTGTTATCAATGTATAGATTTTGATCCACCATGCCTCTACACTCCTAAACGTCACCTATGTTCTTCACACATCAGTCCCTCCAGTCACTCGACCGCACCTCTTTTCGACAAAAACCTAGCATATACCGTTCCTACAACACCAATAACTTATTCCCCTATAATTCTACAGTTCCCAACGCTTATTTCCCTTACCCTTCATACCAAGGCGGTACTATTACCAGCTCTCCTCCAATCTTGGGACTATACAGCCGATTAAACTGCTTTAATGACCAACAACTCCGCATCAATCCAATCACGATACTCGCCTCCGCTCTGATACAGTATTCCACTAGTATTTCATCTATACCTGCAGATTTACATCTTCAACTTTCTCACCCTAAATGTTACCTCCTCCCTGCTGTGACTCATCCCAAGATAGTCTATTCTTCTTGCACCATCAAAACACCCCAACACACATTCACTACACCAGATCAATCATGCATAACGTTAATAATTGTGCACGATTTTCGAAGTGTTCTTTCACACTCCCCTCACATTCATTTCATCAGTTACAAAGCACATCACCTATTCATTATTCTAGAGATTCCCCTTATTTCTCTTCTTAACCTTTGACGTTCCTTCCGAGAGAGACTTCCTATTTCCATTGTATGCTCAATTCTACTCCTTACCAAACTGATTCATTTAACCTTCTTGATTATTCTGCTCGTATACAACTTTTAGTATTCTTTTTTCTCTTATATAATCCAAAATCTCCGACCTATTTCTTCTCATATTTGCTTTGTTAGTACATTCAACACGCTTCTTTTTTACCTTAATCCGCTTTCATTCACCTCTTCATTCAACCATTCGCTGTTAACATTCTTCCTACTTCCTACTTTAGCACATCACACACTTCTTTTGAACTACAATTGCTTCCTTCATTTTGCCCCCAGATTGTTCAGTATCAACTTGTTCACATTCCAATAACTCGATTACTATGCAAGCGCCTTATAATACTTATCTTATTCTCTTGGCTCACTTAAACTTCTCACTCTTAATTTTACCTCTACTTCCTTTCCGTATCACCTTCCTCTCCTATTGCTCCTCCTCCAACTAACTTAATTTTGCTAAACTATCAACATAATCCGATAATACCATTCCTAAACCCCTCACTGATTTACACATCCAACAACATACTTCTCAACATCTCCGCTCTACACCAACATCAAAATACAATCATCACTTTTCACTCGATAAACACATCTCCTACACCAACTCTTAGTATACTTATGAATACTCCTTGTGTTTAAAAGAAAGTTTACTTTAGAAGATATAAATATATTGCACAGAATCAATACCTTCCTACACATTCTCATTTTCTCCCCACACCCCAAAACCACCTGTTTACCATCCTTTTTTTGATCACCTAACACAACACATTCAGGTCCGCAACATATCAATCTGAAATCCTACTCACCCATCCAGCACATATTCAAATTACCGAAAAAATCGTACTCCTCTCAACGTTACATCAGATTGGACCATAACGTCAAAACCTACCCAATTGACCTTCACACTTAAATTAAGACCATAGAATATCTAGGATCACAGCACATCAAAGTCTAACCATAGCTTTGGTCCACAGTCCACTCAACATTCAAATTGCGAACTCCTTCCTCCCTATCCTCAATTCTACTTCAACACTCAGAATAACAACGCACGACAATTTCACATCAAAAAAAATAACCAACTATTCCTTTTCCTTTCATCTTTGTTTCAAGTCACAGCGAGCAAACAATTTCCTCAGTTACTAAATCACCATCCATATTCATTATCCTCTCTCTCCTTCTCCTCAACATTTATTCCTCTGACCGTTCCATGTACCACATAAAAAACATCCATGACAATTTCGCCGACAGTTGAGAAGGTCGTTTCACGGCGATCACAAAGACCATAACATCCGCGCCATGCATAAGCATGTCCCTAACAAGAGAGAGGTGGTATGGGCAGACAACACCTAACATACCAACGAGCCCTTAGTCGACTTTCTAACGACACGCAGACTACGAATGTGAGAAATTCTTTCTCCCCCACGACAAAATATGAAAAAAAGAGAAGTCTGCACGAGTTATCTTAGAAGTGGGGTGTGTACGTTAATCATGTGTATATGATATGATATGTGGATAAATGGTGGTCAGTAATAATGTGCCTGGAGGATGAGTGTGTGAAGATAATGAACTGCAAAAGAGAGGACGCACCATTAAATGGAGGTAATATTCATCGTTCGAGTAGCGTGTGACTTCCCTCATATATATTAATATAAAAATATATTATATATATAATATATTATATATAATATTATATATATATATATATATTAATTATTATATATAATAATATATATACATGGGCGCCGTTATAGCAAAATTCTAAAGGGCAAATTATATATATATATTAATATTATATATATATATATATTGATAATATATAATTAATATTATATATATAATATATATATATAATATATATATTATATATATATATATATGATATAATACATAATATATATATATTATATATTCTATATTGCAGTGTTTTCAAAGGTTTGAATAATAAAAAAATGAGAAATTCCACAAAGCCCTAATATTTATAAATTTTCTTAATTTAACTAAAAGTTTTATTTCAAAATTAGTTTAACTAGTAAGAAGCTTATATTATTAAAGAGTGTTTCCTTTTAGCATGAAATAAGAATTTAAATTTCTTTTTTTTTTTTTTCTTATTAAAATCAGTTATAATATCTTCCTATCAAGTGATGTTTTTTGGACGTGCAAACGTTCCCCCGGGAATGCTAGTTACTAGCCATTTTAATCTTTCGTTGAAAAGTAGTTGACCTTAGCCACGTTTTAACATATCGTAAGGTACTAAACGACCTTTCAATTGCACAAGTAGCTGATGGAAGTGTGGAAAGTACTTATGATAGAGCTGTGGAAGTTGGAAATAAAGTACATCGATTTTGTAGTAATGTGCGTAATCATCATATATGTCTCATCTATTTGTTCCCTATCCCTGAATCATTTCAGAAATTAAACAAAAGATTCCTGAGCTATTCACCCAATTAGTCTGTAAATATTTATATTCAGCTATAATCGAGTTATTTCTTAATTAAATATTCGGATTTTGGTTAATTTATCTTGGTTTTCTAACTGGGTGCAAAATGCAAGGAAGGTCGATGTTATATTGTGTTCCGAAATGTTGAAACCACTCGGGAGATGAAAAATGAGAGAAATCAAAATAAAGTTATAATAGTGCACTCTGAAGCAATCCTCAGCAGAACTTTTTTGATGTCCCTGAGGCTGGAAGTCCTTTGGATACTGCACTTGAGAAATGAATAAATCTTGGCAAAAATTTTAGATTTTTAAAAATTCCTTAAAAAAGAGACTGAATTATTTTCATTTCCATCAGTTTTTAAAGTATTTAAAAGTTTTTTCACTGATGACAATGAACCTCTTGCAATTTTATTACTTTAGTTTTGGTGATAATTTCCTATAGGATTCACCAAATATGAATATATTCACATGATTATTAACAGATTGAGAAATGCAGGACTTCTGCTTGCATATGAAAGCTGACATGTCTGCAGATTCGTGGTGGCTGCTACACTAGATCAGATGAGAGATTTTCTTAATGATAATTTTATTTTTGGCTAAAATGTTTCTTAAAATTCCACTAGTTTGAATTTGACTTGGCAGACATACGTGTTTCACTAATCATATTAGCACACACCAAATTTTTCTGGAGCATATTTTCACTGGAAACTTTATAAATTATTTTACTATTCCATGTGTCTTCGAAATTCTGAATACGGTACTTTAGAGTCATTATATTAAATTGAAACGATGCAAAACAACAATATAAAAATTTGGCTTTAGGCACTAGATCTTTATTAACAATTCTGACTCCTTTTCTTTGCCAGTCATGGTGGAGCACCCATTCAAAACCAGAGTCAGCAACTTACGTCATATTTAAATTGGTAATATCTCGTGTATTAGCCAATATAAGCTCTGGCTATAAATTCTCAGCTGTAAAGTTTTTTAAGAGGAGTAAAGCTTAGAAATTTCTTAACGTACATTGAGATCCTTATCAACGAATGGAACACCAATACGAAATAGATGTTCTGTTTCCAGGATATGTCTGCTAGCTCGTCGCTAAAGAAGAGCAAATATTACCATTGTTTATTCATCTCAATAATTTTTGATTACTATCATACTTTCCACAAATTAAATATAAAGTTCATATCTGAAATCAATATGTGATGTGTATTTAGCTTTTACCCCGCTTGATTTCAAATGTTCCACAAGAAAAACAAATCTCACAGCTTTTTTACTACATGAATTTGAGCAAATCGGAAAAAATTTTAACGGTATCTGCAGTGCTACCTCCAATAGCGACATTCATAAGTGCAAAAATATTAAGTAAAAATTATAGGTGCAATTTTTGCCTTTTTTTTTTTAATAATATAAAGGCTCAAGCAACATGCAGTATTGGCTCAGATTATCACTACACGCTTATTATATTATTCGTTTTTGAAATTCCTTCTGCTACCACAATTAATAATATTAAGATTGTGCGCTACTGATGCATCGTTTTGCCATTGCTGGAATATTATGCAATGGAGCTTTAGCACATGAATGCATTAGTCCTTTAAATTTTCCACTAAATGTTTTACCAATAAGGAGCCAAATAATGTCTATTAGATAGAATGTCTAAATAGCCCATCAAATCTACAAACGATCCTTGCGAATATTTGAATACGCTAGCAAAAAATTGTGCAGATCTCGCTATTCAATAAAGGGAAAGGAGTTTTTTCCTCTTAGCATCTTTAAAATTGTACATCATTGGTGGTTTGTTCGGTTTTGTTAATAAGTCAAACTTTATCTTTAATATTGGTTCATATGTACTTCAATATCCAGGATTTTTCCTCTTGGTACACTATATCCACTAGCAACACTATTAATTTAATAATAAAGATGGCTCAATTACCACTTTGAATTATGCATCAAAGATACTAGACGCACTAAATGGGTTTTAGTTTGTTCAATCACACAGTGAATAACTTTATCAATCCAAGGCCTTTTAATTATAAGGTTATCCATATTTTTCATAATTATGTTGTCAGATATAAAATATGGCTAACCAACTCCACTACTTCTTTCGGCTTCTCAAGCACACATGCAGTTACCTCTCTTCCCAGGACTATTTCAATTTTTTTTCCATTAAATAATATTCATAAGCTCATCGTACAATTCCTATTAAGATGTAGAGCAAATAAGCTATTATGACATTTAAAGTTTAACATAAAGTGTTTAAAAAAAGTAACAGTAATAATTTGAAAGTATTTCAAACGTCTTACGATTCTCTGATTGGGCAACAACGAATGGATGGAAGTATACATGAGCGGCGTTACAATTCTGGCCAGGGTAGGCATGGCCCTTCCCCCTACATTTTTCCAGCCCACAAAATATTCACAAGATAAAAAAAATAGGCTTTTCGTAATATATATATCTTAAATAATATATATATAATTTATATATATAAATATATTAATATTTATTTATATATAATATAATATATATATATAATATATCTAAATTAATATATATCGTTTAGCTGTGGATCTTTAAAGAAAATTAATTGTGGAAATTTTTCATGAGATTCAAAACCTAGGGGGGGCCATGGCCCTACCCTGCCCCCCATCAAGGGATGAAAGTATATATAATATATAATATATATTATATTATAATATTATATATATATATATAATATTATATATATATATAATATATATATAATATATTATATAATATTATATATAAAAATATATTAAAAAATATACCGTAAATATATATATATAAAATTCAATATATATAATATAATTTATTATATATATAATATTATATACAATATATAAATATATAATTATATATAATATAATATATAATATATAATAATTATAATAGTATAATAATATTAATAAAGCCGAGAGTAAAATATAAATAATATATTATATAATATAAGTGTATATATATAATAAAACAATATATATAAATAATATATATAATTTATATATATTATATCTATATATATATAAATATTATGATATAATTAAATAATATAATATTATATATAAATTATTACCGTGTATATATATTAATCTAAAAATATACGGTAATATATATATTAATTATAATATATATTACTATAATTAATAATATATATTATTATAATATATTATATATAAATATCTCAATATATAGCGTCGGGCGGGGTGACGTGGACCCCTTTAGGTATAACTTGGTCTCTCGACTCTCCCCTAATGCACTTTTTGGAAATTTTTTTTTTTGTAAATCACCGGCCCTATAGTCGGGCATAGGCACACAAAAAAATAAATAATGTATTCTAAATAATAAAAGTTTTAATTAATAGTTTTGAATAACGCCGAGTCAACCTGACCGTGGAGGGGTGAAAGCGGACCACCATGAGGGGTGAATCGGACCATCTCTGTTTAAATTCGTCTTTTATGTATAATTTCAAGTTTAATTTAATTTTTTACTATATATTACTTATTTTTTAACGATTAAAATATGTAAAAGTAATCTACATACAACAATAATGATAAATAAAGTACGAATATAAATAAGGTGGTCCGATTCACCCCCTCCGCCCAATAAAATTTTTGAAAAATTTTTTAAAAGAATGATTGGATAGTTTTTATCACGGTCGCAAAAGTTTTATGTTTCTTACTGTCACGTAACTTATATAGATTTAATTAATTATTTACGTTAATAATAAATGTCAATAATAATAGGCTACATAGAAAAACAATGGTGGTCCGAGCCACCCTCCATCAATTTTTTACGAAAGCGGGGTGCAATCGGACCAAGTTAGGCCCCGTTTTTTTGCAACTAATACTGACTGTTTATCAAAAATCTAGTTTGAAAATTAAAGGTAATATAATCGACTGTATTCATTTTCAAAATAATTAGGCGTTCGTCAGACAAATTTTTCATTTCATAACGAAGTTAAAAAAACTCACTTATTTTCAAAAGTGAAGTTCTAATGAAGGGAAATTTTGTACACTAATTTCTAACATTTTAAAATATGTAAAAGGTTCTGGATTTGAAATTGATCTAACCCTAAAACTTGTAGTACTTAACTCAAACGTGGTCGTTAAATGAGATCGAAAAATTTTTTTTTTTTTTATAATTGTTTAATTTATTTTATATGTAGGACGATCCGAATCAACCCTCTAAACGAGGCGGCGCCCCGCACACCGCCGACCTAATATATTAATATATTATATCTATATATATTATATATATATATATATATCTATAAATAGTATATAATATTTATATATATATATATACTATATAATTATTATAATATATTATATAGTAATTAATATATATTTATCTATATAAATATTATATATATATATATATATATATATATATATATATATATATATATAATATATATATATACCGTATATATATTAATAATAATAATTATATATTATAATATATATAATAATATTTATTTAACCTTTATTATAAAAATTTAGAAAATATATTTAACATTAACCCAGTATAAAATTAATTTTATAATTTACTTAACATATTATACTTTTAAAATGTGAAATAATGTAAAAAAGTGCTATAAATGATTCAAATTAAAATGTCATGTTTTAACCCAAATTAATAACTAATTAACTCCTCAGCACGCCTAACATCACCTCAACTAGAGCAAAAATATATACAATAGGGACCATGCCCGGCAGTGATACGGCCATGTTACAGTAATTTATAATAAATCATTCTCAACAGATTACCCCCCGTCTCCTCCACCCAGAAAGAAAAAACTATGCAAGCAAAATATTACTCTATACACAATAATGAACCCTTCAAGGTACACTGTTCTTCGAGTCAGGATATAATTTGAAGTTATACACTGACAAGCAATTGGCCCAATTAATGTTTAATTAGATATGGCTCCAATTATTATGTTCCATACTATACACTTGAATCACTAAGTTTGTATTATATAAAATTTTAGTGATTAAGAATTTAAAATCTCATATAATATATATATATATATATACTGTATAATAATGATATATAATATAATAATATAAATTATATTTATTATATATTATATATATATATAGATTAAAATCAAAAAAATTTTTATACATAAATTAAATATACTATAAGAATAAATTTTCACAAGGTTGCTGAACGACCCCCCGGAAATCTATCCCAATTCAGCGAGAATGGAAATCGGAAAGATTAACGAGAGGGCAATTCTAGAAGTAAATAAGAAGGAGCAGAATTGAAATGAGGTTGAAGAATGAAGGGTCGAGTCATCGGCATTGGAATGGGATAGAGTTAGATTGTGCAGGTGAAAAGAAGTGATCATTAATGAAAGCAGGAATAAAGTAGGAGAGAAAGACAGAACCCTGAGGAACACCACTATTGACAGAAGAAGAAGAAGAAGTCGCCCCATCAACAACAGCAGATAAGGACTGACTTTGAAAGAAAGCTAGACATAAGGTAAGTGCAAAGAGAGAAGGAGGAAACCCAAAGAAGGGGAGCTGGAGAGCAGTGGACGTGTGCCAAAAAAACCCGGGTCCAAATGCTTTGGATATTCAAGCGCCACCCACGCAAGTCTCCCGTAATTCCTGAGGGGGAAAACCACATAAATCTGTAGATATGAAAGTATTCACCAATAGACATTCAGGCGCCAAAAGCGTACTAGGGCGCACGGAAAGAACGAGAATGAATTCCAGATGGTCTAAGAAATGAGAGTTGAGTGAAGGGTTTCAAAGATCTTAGATAGAATAAAAGGGTTAAAGCTATAGGCGATAGTTAGAAGATCAGAGCGGCTTCTTTTTCGGAACTAGGGGACATATGCGCGCTTTTGAAATTTAGAAGTACATTTCATTGAATTTAGTATTTCTTAAATAATGGTATTTAGTGGAATATTGGAGCTAAATATAGATGCCTGTCAGTTAGATTGCATTAATTATTTATAGATGTTATGATTCCTTGTACCTAGTCATGGGAAGGCACAGGTAAAGACGTGTGACACCTGAGAGGAAATGGCGTAGAAGGATAGGTATCGGAATCGTCCAGGGTTGAAGTAGATGAAAAAATGAGACCAAAGAGATTAGTCTACTCAGCAGAAGTGTTAGCCACATCTAAAGAATTGATTTTCAAAATTTGGAGATATTTTTTGGCATAAAGGTAAAATCTTTATCTTTGGAACCAAGGATGTCTGCGCACACCCTCTTAAGGAAAGTACTCTTAGTCTGTGTAGTAATATCCCTGCAAACATTTCTAGGTGAATGGAAATTAGCAAGAGTGATAGGAGAACGAAAGTTTTTCCACGCCCGTCACACATCGTCTCTTTCGTGAATGATACGAGAACGGTGCCATTGAATCATAGATTTTTGAGAGATATTGTTGAAGAAGAAATGAATCTGCTCATCCAGTCAGCGATGACGACTCCAGCTTTTTCGGCAGACTCCGAAACATCTTCACTGACGAAGCAGAATTCATTCCAAAAATTATTAAAAAACAGAAGGGGAATTAGGAAATATTGCAAAATTTTAGTTTGCCTGTTTTTTTCAAAATATTCTCTAACAAGGGGTTGAAATGTAATCATTTTCTTATCTGATGGTGGGACTATTTTATTTTGACTATGCCAGATAGTATTAGTTTAAGGTCAAGTTTATGTATTTGTTTATTTCTCTTGAACCCATCAGAACTACATCCACCCTTACTCTTTCTTCATTTGGGATGGGGCCACGCACGAGTGTATGGTAGTAAAAGTTAAAATAATAATTGACAATTTCAGCGCCCTATGGTTAAAACCCCACCACGCTCTGTTCATTCTGTTGATCACAAAATCTTTTGGCGGTCCTCCACCATCACTTTGTTGGGTGCGGGTATATATCACAGCTGTTAGAGGAGAGTTGTTTTTTCCTTATTTTACGCTACCTTTTCAATATCGCTTTTCATACATTTTGTTTTAATCCCTCACTTCGGACGCTAATTCTCTTCGATTTCCTGCGAACACTAGATCTGCAGATTAAAATGCAAATCTCTAGTCCCGTCCGCCCTTTTCGTCTTTTTCTAGAACTCCTGACGTCACTTTCGTCTCGGTATAGCTAATTCTCACTCTCTGTGGATGATCTTGCAATGTGGGTGATCTTGCAATGTGGATTCAAATTCTCAACTTCCAAAACGAAAGCAATGCTTTCCGGAGAAACCCCCGTCTTGGAGGGCGAATGCAGTCCCCTATATAACACCTGTATGGCTCCCCCATCCAAGTAGAGTCAACGGTGAGGTTATTGGGTTTGTTGCTTGATGATCGCCTTACATACCTTCCTCATATTAATCATCTTAAAACTAGTTGCCGCCAACCGTTGGACCTCTTACGGCACCTCGCCTCTAAGACGTGGGGTACAGGCAGAAAGACTGTGCTACATCTCTCTACTTCATGCTCGTAAGGGTTAAATTGGATTATGGCTGTGCCATTTATAGGCAGACCATCCTATTGTATCTTCGCCTCCTTGACCCTACTCAAAACTAGGGTCTGCGCATTACAACCGGTGCATTTCAATCATTGCCTAAGGAGAGCCTGGATGTGGAGACTGGGATGATGCTCTTTTCCCTGCGGAAAGTACAGCTCATGTGCTCCTTATTCCTCCGTATTTAGGTCCCTGCTTCTTCAGCCTTGTCACCCTTAATAGAAAGGTTCCTCCACAATCCTGCATATTGGCCGTTTGCTGGAGTTGTGACTCCTATTTGTAATTTCCTTGGCCTCCCTTTTCAATTGGTTTTGCGCTACAATTTCGACAACGTTCATGCAAAATGGATTTATCTCCTCCTACTGTCTGTTTCGGGATACGGTACTTAACCAAGACTGAGGTACATCCGGCGAGGTTGAGGACTTCCTTTATGGCTCAAAAAGAGATTCACAATGACTCAACACCTGTCTACAGTGATGGCGGAGTGGGAGCATCAGCTGTCTTCCCAGATCTTTCCATTCCCCTCACCTTGCCGACCTATACGTCTATATTCTCAGCTGAGCTGATAGCCGTGTTATGGCTGTGGGCAGAATGAGAACCAATCACCGAACGTTATTTTCCATCTTTCGGACTCTAGGAGTGTTCTCTTGGACTGCTCGACCTCTGTCAAGAAGATCTTTGGTATTCAACAGTCCAACAGTATTGATTAACTCGGTCAATTGAATGGAAGAGTTGCTTCTGTTGGGTCCCTTCCCATTTGGGTGGTCCGGGAAACGAGCGAGCTGATACAGAAGCCAAATTGTGTTGTGCCTGATAAACTATCAGATCTATACCGTTCCACTGAATTTTCTGTTTAGGACCCTCCCTGCGATGGATTTTTACACATGTATCCATCAGGGTTTACTCTCCTGCTGGGAAGCGTGTTGGTGAGGTTCTTCTTGGCCGTTTGAAATTGGAAGCAATTACCATCTCACGCATGGTCCGAGGAGAGAGATCTTCCCAATCTGTGCTGTTTCTGTTCCATCGCGTGATCTCTTATTATTCGCCCACCTTATGTTTTGTGGATTGCCGAATTGCGATTTAAGCCATCCGCTCAAATTCTCCCTGAACATTACTTACCATCCCTTCCGGAATCGCTAGCTCATACTTTTATCTGATTCCCTTCACTTTCGAAGTGACAAAGTTTTTGTTTCCTCCATGAGCTGCAAACACTTTTCGATCCTACTAAACTCTTATACCGTTTTATCTGTCTTTCGTTTTTTTTTTTTATAATTTTTTCTTTTTTCTTTATCTTTGTGATCCTAGATACACGCATCTCAAAAACTAAAGTTAACTAGCTGATTCTTATTTTATTTTATTATTAGGTTCTATTATTATTATTATTATTATTATTAAACATATTTATTTTTTTTATATCTTTCTTATAGGATATGAATCCAAAGTTGCAATAATATTTGAAAATATGGAAGATGGGCCTACAGAATCAAGTTTTTCAGGCTGTGAATTAGCGTATGCTGTCATTGAACGAGAAATAGTTTAGAGAACCAAGTAGTATGAGGGAAAATAATTTAAAAAATCAAATTTTGATTTTGAAAAGTTTTTGCGTAATTAACAATGACGAAAATCCGGAGGAGCAGTTGCATAACTCTTCTGACCATATTGGAAAATACAGCAAAAAGTTTTAGTCAGTCCAAATCACCTTCTTTTAATGAAATACTTCGCCTTCTGAACCACCCAAAAAACTGCTGAACGATGACTCATTCAATCATACAACCAACGCACAAGACTATTTGCTCCAATATGCTAACCCAAGTTTTGTCAGTCCAAACTCTATGATTCTTCCGCCCTTCATGGAAATAACTGTGAGATGATCCTCAATTATGGTATGCTGAGCCAAAATGATACGAATTCAAGACATTGCTGCATCAGTTGTAATGTGCCATAGAAATTTAAGTTGATAATATATTTTACCACAAGTTTCCATGATCCCAAATCTATTTTTACTAACCCGTGTCGTTTTGCTGTTGTCAGTGTAATCTACAACAGATAACCAATTCCGCGTCACTCGTCATTCGTTATACTTTCTCTCCTACTTCACACTTCCCTCTCTTGCTGAATACGGCCGACTTTCTATAACAGGAGCAGTTCATTTGTGAAAAGACAGAGTTATACAATTTTTTTCCACCATCGAAATAAAAGTCTGAGTATTCCAGGAATTTTGAACACTCATGCCCCCAATTCTTGTAAGTATAAAGGCTTCTATGCTGGCGTGAGAGGCCCACGCTGTTGTGGAATTCTAATTTGCCTCTCACCAAAGACACCCAAGATTTTATAGTAGCAGAGGTTTGTGGCTAAACGCATTTTAAGAAATATGGCACTTTCCAGGCCATTAAACATTAATTACCACCAACCCCCAACTAAAATACAATATTAATTGTAAATTACTGGTTAACGTTATTTACAAGGATAAGATACTTGAAAGCTTCAGAAGAAAGATACTAACCAGAGATGTGTATAATTTGTGTACAATGAATCATTTTTGTACAGAAAGATAAGTTTGAAAATTAAATATGAAGTTATTAATGTCTAGGATAAAAATCTTATGCCACTAAATTACGCAGAATTCTGACTCTAGATGTTAAATCGTAAAATTCTAGAACACACGATACTACACCCCAAATTAATCTATGATACAATTATCAATTACACCACCTGGCGCACCTCATACATATCAGTGGTGTATGGTTTATCTCTCTCTCTCGTTCATTCTCCACATGTTATCGCACATTTGAGACATAAATATTTGACCCTCCATGATTTTATGGATGATCATGTAATGTACAGATATTAATGAAAATGAACTAGATAGTGACCCTATTAAAATGGGAGAAATGAAAACTGTATATGTTACGGCAAATGTAATTCCAGCTTAGATACAATTTAGATACATTTAAATTTTAGATACCAATAGGTGCTAGGAAAATAAATTCAGTTACCAAAAACAAAGTTTTGACTATTATTTAGTTTTTATATTCTAATGATACTACCATTATAAAAATAAAGATAACCTGATTATGTAACATTGTTACGCCAACCCTCTCACGTTTCACCCCAATGTAAAGTTGTGTTGATACTAGGTAAATAATAATGTATCTCTCCCTCCTTCTAGTAAGGTAAATTTGACAGTACCAATAAATCATAGGCCTGAATCACTATTTTAAATGTAGTTTAATATAAAATAATAAAATTATATATGTGTGAAGTGATCTCTCTCTGAACAACACCATAAGCTATCAACTGTGTGGTGGGGTGTGTGTATGAACTAAATGATTAGCGTGATATAATAAAGTTTAAAATTTTTAATATTAGTTAAGAAACTAATTTTTTACCATTTACTTTATATTTAATGATATAGAAATTATGTACTCATCTATTTTATAGATTGTAATATAAATTTGTATAAATAACTTATTAAGATAAGGATTTAGGTATTAGTATATAATAAACTTACTGAGTAGACTTATTAGTATATATATACTATATATATACTTATTATATATATATTGTTTGATGTAATTATTAAAATTAAATTATTAGTCATATAATCATACATATATATATGGTGACTGCTCAATGGAAGAACATTCGTGTTAGTCGCAAATGCATCCGATGTAATTATTGGCCTGCAGTGCATCAACGAGAATGATCATAATGTAAAAAGTTTGAATTGTAGAAGAGGCTCAAAAGTAATAATTAATGAATTAGTGATTAAGGTGTGTACACCTTTAATCATTTTAGCCGTTTGGTCTGCGAAGCCTGATTGGATGAGTGGTTAAGACGATAGAAGGACGTTTATTGTGGGAAAGTCATTAAACGTTTCCTTTCGTTCTAATTCTCCTCCGGTGTAATGGTAGTGTATTTTTGGTCGAAGTGAGACTCCTGCGGCTCGCTAGGACATACGCACATAAGACCATATGGGAGAGTCGAGATCCTGTGGTTCCGAGTGTGGACGCATACCCTCGTTACGGTGTAGTGATTAGTCCCTCCACTCTACCTGTAGACTTCAACATTTCTTAGATGTATATGTAAGAACCAACGGATTTAATTGACTGATGAGCCGGGCAAGGTATTAAACTGTGTCGCTTATGGAGTACTTTTCATAGCTTTAATTCAATTGGTCTTTTATTTCATACTTTGATTAAGTATGCTATTAATGGCTTATGAAGAAATAAAACAATGCTGTTAGACCATTTGCTTGCAATATATTTAAGAATATATATGAGGGGTTCATAATGAATGCCATCGTTAGAATAAATTTTTTATTAATAATAATAAGCTAAGTCTCCGATCACATGGGTAATCTGGAAAATAAAATAATTTACAGAAGTGTACCCATTTTCTTGAAAACAATAGCGTTAAAAACTAATTCAAATAATTTAACTTTACCTTCATAGCATTCATATTAAAAAGTCAATTTGAATAAAGTGTGTAATGAAAAAAATATAAGAAATTTATTAGTTTAATTTTTTTTTTTGTTTAAATAAAACAATTTTTATTATAATTTTTAAGATTAATTAATTTTGTGTTTTTTTATTTTAATTTTTAAAATTATTCAAAATTATATTATAATAAATTTAATATAATATAAAATATTTGTTTATTATTTAAATATATTATATATAGATATAGGTATATAATCTATATATTAAAAGTTTAAAAATAGATAAAAATATAATATAAGATTAAGTATAAGATAATAAGATATAAATAAATTTAAAACATTATTTTAAAAATAATTACATAATATATATTCATTAATTATATTATATAATATATATTTTATTATATCATATTATATATTTATATATACTATATATATATTATTAAATAATATTATATATATATATATATATAATATATATATTAATATAAATTATATTTATATATATTTATTATAAATATTAAATTCTAGTCCTTTGCGTGCACTCCATCCCTATTGGGCGTATTAAAGGGTAAGCCATAAACACTAAAGGGTAATTATACATGATATTGTAGTAAATATATATAATATAACAATGTATTTGCATTATTAGAATTTATTTTTAACGTCATAAGCACAAACTCTTTAGTAAGTGTAGAAAAAGTTAGTATGATGATGGCAAAAATTGAAAATACATAGAAAAAAGGATAATTATATAAAATGATATAAATGTTATAGAAAGAGAAGTTTATTGATATAAGATTAAATTAAAGTATAATTTAAGCATTTCTACTATAAACAACAATTCTTCAAAAATTTATAAATATTTAAACATTTTAAAAAGTGCTAAAACATTTGTGACATATTATTTTATTTTAAAATAAATAATATTATATTGGATATATAATGAAATGGAAAATTATAATCAAAATAAATTATAAATGATTTAATTTGAAATTGGAGAATTAAATTTCACTTAAATATAAATTATTTAGGATTAATAAATTATATCTAATTGTAATTAAAATGAATGATATGAATGAATTAAATTTGCTTAATTTATAAAAGTATGTATGTAATAATAATTAGATTATTATAAAAATTTAATAATGAATGAAATTATTTTAACATAAGATTTTTATTTTAAAATTATTTTAAATACATGATATATGGGAAAAGTTTAGTAAATATTTCATATATAATTAATATTTTAAATAAAACTAATTGATTGCTAATTTACTAATAATTTAACTAAGTAACTATCTAATTAGGCAATTAAATTTTGGCTACGTGATTATGTCTGGATATTTTTTTCTTCTTTGAAAGTTACAATTAACTCTGATTAATAATTCTGTCTGATTAAGTATTATAACTTATTAACGCTTTCGTTTATTAAATTTTCGAAATAAATAATTAACGTCTTAGTAATCGAGTAGTTAAATAATTTTCTCACCTTAACAATCGTTTATAAACCGTTTTAACAATTTTGAGTTATTAAAAATTAATTTTCTTATCAGATTTAAATTGTATTAGATTCGATTTCGATAAGAAAATAAACTTTATTTTTTTTATACAATAATATTATCTATAACTAATTCTTGGAGTCTTGCAAAATGGCTCAAATGTGTTTAATAGATAAATATTTTACTCTGGATTTTAATTATAAATCCAAGTTTTAAGTAATGTGTTTAACACGTCAGTTAGGGTTGTGGAAATAAAGCTACGGTTATTGATTGTGAGATAATAAAATGTGCTTATAAGTGCTGTAAACAATAACAAACCCTCGTTTCACCTATTTCTCTATGTTTTAATAATAATACTGATATCTAGCACTTTCCCTCACTCAGTGTTTAGGGATATTGCTAACGCACAATGTTACCGACTATATTCACGAAAAAAATAAAAAGGTAGGTCACTCTCTGATCCTTCACATAAATTCACTAATCGCCCTATATAGCTATCATCACTTGTATTCTCAAATATATAAGCTCTTTGTAATAGTTAACCTATATATTTCATTTCAACTTAAAACTTTTAGGTTGAGAATCACTATATGGGAAATTATTTCATTCTTTCTCTTTTTACTAGAAAAATTTCAGTAGTACGTGAGCTTGTTTGGTGTTCTCACACAGTTATATGAGCGCTCTTAACTTTCTTATATTTCAATTCGAATATATTATCATTGATTATATCCGCTCTTAGGACAACTATATGGCAGCCCCTTGCGTAGTTGAGGTGTTGCATATAAATCCTCACAGCCAATGTATTGACGGGTTAATGACTACGTCGTCTACCTTGCTCTCCAGCTCCCTCATTTGGTTTCCTTTTCTATTCTCTTTTGATACTTTTTAAAATCATTTGTCTAGCTTTCTTTTCAAGTTCAGTCTAAAAATCGAATCGGGATAGTAGAGTTATGTGTGATTATGGATGGTAGCGATTATTTTATTATTTATAAAAATATATTTTATTTTCTCTAATTGAAATAGTAAATAGGGAGTTCCTAACTTGAGAGGTTATGTCTCGATGCCCTACTTAATTGCTATTTCCGTAAAAGGTTTCAAAATATATAACTGAGAATCTTTTTCAACCTTGCCACTCATAGAACTCAATCCACTCACAATGTGAAATGCCGTGAACTCGCCTGTTACAATTCTTCAAAATATTTAAAAATATAAATAACAATCCCCATACTATTATAACTTTTTACTCATTGAGATTTTGACCCTCTCTAGGTCTTTAATCTTTCCGATTCTATTTCTCGCTGATCTGGAAATCTTTTTAAATTGAGAGTAGAAAATATTACTTTCTTTAAACCAAACTTCTAACAAAGTTTAGCACTAGTACTATAAGTATTAATAATAAACTTTTGTCCCTTTCTTTATTAATCCTCTTTTTGTCCCCGGTTTTCATTTCGTCGCTCTTCCTGTTTTAGCATAATATTATCTTGGTCTTTATTAATGTCTTGTGAGTGAGGATAAAATCCTATCCTTACTTTTACTAAAGTAACCGTACGTATTGCTGGGGCCGGTACCCTTACCAATAAGTTAGGGTAAGGAATTTTCTAGGTTTGATAGGGACTAGTAGACCTATTTTTTTACCTCTTTCTACAATGAATTAACCTCTAGCTTAATTAATATTGAGAGTGGTTTAATTGGTTGTTAAGAGTCTGTTCCTTATTGGTGTAGGGATTGGTTACTCAGGCTTTAGGTACCAAGGGTGGTCCGCAAGGCTAATAACTGTTATGTAACTTTCAGTTCACCTTGATACTTTCACTATTTAGCGGTAATGTTGGATGCTTATCTTTTTTTATATAAGTAGTTATCATCTCGAAAAAGGACTTATCATATATCTACGAGCGAACATAAGAAACTACATTGCTTTGGAATCCCTGTAAAATTTAGTAAATTTCAGCTAGGAAAATGTAAAAAAAAAAAAACAAAACCATTATTGTTCAATAAGAAGTAGTCTCATATGATTAGAGAGCCATTTAGAGACCTTTTACCCCCTCGTATTCTCGTTAAAATAAATAGATCTTCTATTAAATTTTGCTTTTTTTTTTTTACTTAAAGGAATACCGCCTATGGTTCTATACCGCACCGATGCTATGTGAGTCGTGGTTCTTTCTATTTAAACAAATTTTAAAATAATTTAATCTCTCAAATACTTGTTTAATTACTACCACGTGATCGGCCAAATCCTTAGAACATATTAAAATATTATCAAGATACACGTGTACCCCTGGAATGCCTTGAAGTAATATCGAAAGATATCGTAGGAAACAAAAACTAGAATTTTTAAAACCCATGGGAAAATGCATAAAAAAAAGTTACCAATCATAGTACTAATGCTAAAATAACATTGATCGGATTCGGCAATCGGCAAATGATAGTACGCGTTAGTCAAATCTAATTTAGAAAAATCTTTGTCCCATGGAGCGAACTAAATATATCGTTTATATTGGGCTTAGTAAATACATAATGCTTAGCGGCGGAGTTAAGGTTTCTGAAATCGCATACAATCTTTACACGACCATCATTTTTTTTCTAACACAGAAGTTAGAAAACTCCATTTAAAACTTTCGCTTTTACTAAATTTAATAACTCTCTCTTTGTTCGTTCAAAGAGCTTATGAGGAATTCGTCTCGCTTTCATTTTTATGGGTTCACCCGCTATATTAGCTTTGTAAGGAAAGAGCGAGGCTATCTCTTTTAAAATCGTCCGTGGAATATGAGTTGTCTCTCTCCCCTGTAAATCAATATATTTCTCCCACATTTCTCCTCTTAAGTTTCGAGGTGCTCATTTTCACCACCCCCAGTATTCCTTCGAACGAGTTAGCCAAACTTTGGCTGCCCTTCAACTAAGTTAAATTTCTCAGGCCAAATATGAATTTACAAATAAATGCTTATATTTATTTACAAGATTATTAACTATTGGTATATCGCTAAAAATGTTCATTAGAAGCTATAGAAGATGAAAATTGAGGGTGAGTGTGAATGAAGGCCTTATCCGATAATATATCTAGCTCAAAATTAATATTAAAACCAAATTTCTTTAGAAAGGGTATTCCCAAAATACAAATAGGTAAATTAGTTGTTAAAATTTCCAAATTATACATTCTTTTTAAACCAAAATCAATTGTAACAATTTCTTGGGAATACATGTCTATTACAGTATCGTTAGCCAGCCTTGATTTAACGATAATCGATATATTATCGTCCCATCTATAGAGATTTGCTACCACAGTCAATAATAGAGGCTCTCTTTGATATTTTATCAACAATAGTGTAAAGTTTATAATTTCCTGCCTTATTTACCTCACTAATATTAATTACAACAGGAATTTCTCCCAACGGAGCTTCCGTAGATAACATATTTTCGGAGCCGTTAGAGGCAGGTTTTGGTATCGTATGGGTCACATCGATGCTCTTATCAATAATCTAAACACTCAGAGCTTCAATTGAAGGAGATTGATCTCCTTGTAATGCCACTGACTCTTTGCTCAGTACCCTTAAAATTATTCAAAACTAAATTATTATTATTATTATTATTATTATTATTATTATTATTATTATTATTATTATTATTATTATTATTATTATTATTATTATTATTATTATTATTATTATTATTATTATTATTATTATTATTATTATTATTACTTAACCAGCTAGTTGACCTATGGGAATTATTTAACAGCAAAATCCCCAGGATCAAAAATACTGTCATGTTCTTTTAAAATATTTATCTCTCACCCATAAGTCCTGTGGGAGGGGGGGGTCTGGCGCGTTTCCCTGCCTCCTTTTGGGGTTTGACACAGGGGATGGTCCTCTCTCGCTGGCGGGTATACCAATGAATAACATGGCATATACTTCGAAGACACGTGGTAGCTTTGATGTAGATCACTTGCATGGGGCTTACACAATTCCCCCAGCAGTTCAGCGCTTACAGCGTTGCTTGTCTTTCGTCCTCCTAGGAGCATTTCCTTCTATTTTGAGATAGTGACTGTTACTTCTTTTGTGAGTCGGTTTGGCAGATGCTTCACTAAGCTGCTCAACGACCTTGGTAAACGTCTTAAGCAGTCCTTTCATTTCTCGAAAGAATTCTTTGTTTACTTTGTCTTCTTCTAAAACCGGGTAGTTGTTGTTATTGTTTTTATTTCGACTCTCTCCGCAGGATCCTCTTTCATCTTGGTACGAAAAAAGTTATGCCTTTGAAAGATGATTTAGCTCGCTCCAAATATTAATCTCTCTCCTTCGCAGTCGTTCCTATAAAGATTCTTATATAACTTATCTGCTACTTTCGTAATTTTTTCAAGACTACTGTCGTCCAACAACGTCATTAAACTTTCTTCGATGCGAGATGGTAGTTCATTAATACTAAAAAATTCGTGAAGAAAGGCAGCATTGTTTTCAGCTAGCAGATGCGAATTCTTTTCTTCCCATGACATCTCGAACCTTCGCTAAATAAGCTGATGGGAGTTCTTCTCTTTTTTGCCCTTCTTGAAAATTTCTCTGACCTGACTTCTTAGATTCAGTGCATAAGCAGAATCTTGGTTTAATTTCTGGAAGTAATCAGATAGGGAACAAATAGATGATTGTGGACTAGATCATGGGGTAGATGGAAGCTAATATTCTCACGCGCTTCTTTGGACCGTCCACACCATCAGTTTAAACACAGTTATAGCAGAATGTACCATGTACATTATATTCGCGAACATCTAATTTTGATAATGGCCCCTATTGGGCATACTGGTCCCGTGGAGTCTTCCGCAAGGGGAGAAGGCTGTGGGGGTAGAAGATCTTGGATCGTAAGTGGTGTAATGCAGTTCTTGACTTTGCTCCCCATCCGAATTTGAGTTTCCTTCTCGGGAAAGTGTGAGAAGCCGGCGCAAAGTCTTTCGCAGATGTTTTTGGGGTAGTACTTGACTTTCCCCTACCCCTCCCGGTCTTAAATCGGGGAGATCTTTTCTTATGCTGGGCTAGTAACAAATTCTCTGCTTTCTCCAGCAATTTTTATTGATTTATTTTTTTTTTTTGGCCGTTGCCACTTATTTGAAAATGGAGCTCTTTTTTACAAGACTAGCGATTTTTAAAAATAACGGAATTCTTCACGCTATTCGTTATATAATAAAGTTTATAAGAGCTATTGTACCAACGCACTAAAGACTTTATTAGTTTTTTTCCAATTTGGAGTCATTCACTTAGACACTATTTTTTTTTTTTTTTTTGGCACTTTCACTATTTTCAAAATATCGCCACTTAATTTAATTGGCTATTCGCCCCCCAGCATTAGAAGGGTTAAGGGGGCTTTTTCACTGTCCGGGGTTACCAAACTATGTAAGAAGATTGATCTCTTTTAAATGTTAATGGCCTCTATTAATGAGAGTCACCTTGCAAGAATTAATAAGACTAGTTTTTTTGGAACAACAAAACTAGTCACTGCTTTATTTCTAAATTAATGATTTTTAACGTCTATTTTACCAATTACAGAATTTATTTCTATTTCATGTTATTCAAGGTAAATGCTTAAGCTTTAAGAATTTGTTAATTTTTAAATCTGACTCATTTTATATTATAATTTATATTATAATTTTTGTACCGATGACAGACTATAGATTGCTACTGCAATTGGCATCTCAAACCTTACTGCCGAGCCTCGGTTTTTCCAACCTTGAAGTCCCGAGGCCAACAACAGTTTAAACTTCTAGGACCAAATTACCAGTTTTAAGGACGCAATGGATTTTATAGCGCGATTGGCCATAGACTGTCTCAATATGAGCCCAGAGTCACATAAACAGCACTTAAAATATATTATAGTGCCACGTCATTTGACGCTGGGTATATAAATTTATATATATATATATATATATATATACTATATATATATATATATATATATCATTATATATATATATTATATTATATAATAATAATATATATATATATATATATATATAACATATATATTATATATATATATATTAATATATATATAATTACTAATATATATATATATATATATATATATATATATAATATATATATATATATATTATATATATATATATATATATAATATATATACTATATAATATATGGGAGAGGTTAAATAAAAAAAACGCACAAAGCACAAAAAAAAAAATATTATTAATATTAAGTGAAGATTTTAATATGTAAAATGAAATTATTTCCAATTCCCAATTCTTTAAACTTTTATAGAGGGTAAATATCTTGCTCATCCAACAAAAAAGGTTAGTAATCGTGAGAAAAGATTTGTTGAGTCAGGTCAGAGTTAATGCCAGAGACCAGAGTCAGAGCTAGAGTGAGTCAGAGTCAAGAGCTAAAGCAAGTGTTAAAGCCAAGAGACAGAAGTCAATAGCTAGAAGAGCTCAGAGTCAGAGGATAAAACCAATAGACAGAGTCAGAGCTAGAGTATCAGTTAAAACTAATAAATAGCGTCAGAGCTAGAGTAAGAGTCAGAGTCAGAGCTAGAGTTAAGGTCCATAGATAGAGTCAGAACTAGAATCAGAGTTAAAGAAATACACAGAGTCTGAACTCGAATGAGTCAGAGTCAGAGTTAAAGCCATAAATAGAGTCCGAGCTAGAGTGAGTCAAACAGAGTCTGTTCCTGAGCCTGTCCTGATTCAAAGTAATAAAAAAAAGCTTGGAACTTATTTAGATTTTTCAATCTCAAACCCTATTTATAAAATCACAAATTCTCGAGCCTAAAAATCATTAAAGAGTATTAAAAACTTACCTTTGTTCAAATTTGGATTTCCACAACTTATCATCATTGAAAATAAATTTGAAATCTTTTACATACCTTTTGAAAAG